>SMDT01002215.1:0-47450 GCA_005392925.1 Aquilaria sinensis | reverse complement strand
AACCTGTTCCGAGGATGCGCCTTTTGCCCGAAGATCATGGGCTCTTCGGCCTTGGCCTGTTCTTTGGTGTCTTCGAGGCGGAGCCTGTGCCGAAGATACACCTCTTGCCCGAAGGTCATGGGCTGTTCGGCCATAGCCTGTCTCTTGGCGTCCTCGAGTTGGCCTGCTCTTTGTTTCTGCAGGTCTGTTTGGCCAAGCGTGTCAGTCTGAGCGGCGCGTCCCAGTTTTCCAGGGATGTCAGAAGACGTGTCCCAGTTTTCAAGGGACGTTTGGAGGACGTGTCCCCCATTTTTGCGCAGCGGTTGACACGTGGCGCTTTGCCATTGGAGGAGAGTCGCGTCGGTTACAGAGGGCGCGCCTTTTCAGGTGCAGAGAGCAGTTACGGCGACGGTTCGCCTCCAAAGGGTACTTATGACGATGTTTCGGTTACCCACCTCTGGCTTATAAATAGCCCATTCCATCATAAGTTCCTTTTGCTTTTTCTTCTGCTCTTTTCTCTGCTTTGCCCCTGTTCTTGCACTTTCTTGCTTTCTGTGGCGGAGCTACCTTAATCAGAGCTTTTTTCCAGCCAACTTTCACGACGGCGTCCTCAGATTTTGGCAAATCTTTCGGTGGGTTTTTGTTTTCCAGAGCGTTTTGATCCCTCTGTTCTTTTGAGTTTTTCTCTGGAAACTGTTTTCTTCCGTTTTCAAACTCGTTTTCATGTCGAAAATGCCCATTCCTGAGAGCTGGCAGCCTCTTTTAGCCCATCCTTGTTGCACCACCCCTGCAAAGTTAGAGAGGTGGAAGAAAAAATTCTTTCTTCCCTCTTACGCCATTACTAGGCTGCCTCGTTCTAGCCATTATGCTTTTTCAAACCATAGTAAGGAGGTTACCGTTTTTCCGAGCCCAGCTGAAGGCCGGTCTTCGGTATCCTCCCCCGAAGATGGTGTGCGAGTTCTGCAAATTTCATGGCATTGCTGTGAACCAGCTTCCCCCGAACTCGTTCTGCTATTTTAACGCCTACCTCTGCATGTGTGGCGTCTTCGGGATAGAACCCCATTTCATAATCTTTATGCAGTACTTCTATTTCATGCTACCTCGGGGGTCCGGGAGCAAGAAATTCATGTTCACCTTCGCCACTAAGGATAGCTGGCGGGGGTGGCAACTGGCGGGGGTGGCAACAGAAGTTCTTCTTCCTGAAGATGGACGAGGCCTGGTCGTACGTTCTGACCAAATGGGCTCAGGGAACACTGGATGTGGACGTTGTTGACCCGAGGATGCTGCTGACCCCAGAGTTGGCTCCCGTGTTCGGGGATTTCGACGCCCGCATTCGGGCTGTCTCTGACTGGGATCCCGAGGTCGCTCCGTGCGCCCTTTACCCTTTTCCAATCAACTGGAAGTTGATGACCGAAGAGGTCCTTCTGGAATTAAAGGTGGTAAAGGAGCACAAGACTGACCTCAAGATGCCAGCTCCTGCCATCGCCGGGAAGGATTCCTGGTTGGTCAAGCTTCTTAAGGAGGAAATTTCTTTCGAAAAGCTTGTCGAAAGTGAGACATCTTCTACTCCTTTGCTGTTTTTTCCTCGGACTTACGCTTATGTTTCTCTCCTTTTTCAGAGATGGGCGACGGGACTGCCGCCTATTACAAGTCCCTTTTCTCCGGCCAAGTGGAGAAGGGGAGCAGACAAAGAAGGCAGCTTCCCGAAGGCGGAAGTCCGTTGGTGCTGGTCCCTCGGCTAAACGGGCGAAGAAGACTGTTCTTTCCTCCCCTTTGGAAAGTATTGGGGAGGGAAACGAGGACGCCGAGGTTGCTGTCACTTTGCCGCCTGATGATTCGGCCGAGGTCCCTGCTGTCGCCGACGTCCCTCCAACCGACGTCCCTCCCCAAAGTCCTACTGCGTCGCAGGCCCTCCTTGATGTAGTGGTAGAAGTACCTTCTGCCGAGGAGCGGCGCAGGCGGAAGGGCAAGGGCATTTCGACCGAGGAGGCCGAGGACTCCGAGGACGTCGTTGTCGAGGTTCCACCAGGTTTGTTTCCAAACAAAGTGTACTTCCTTTGTTTTTTCTGGATTGTCTTCTTTGTCTTTAATCTCCCTCTCATTCTTACCATGCAGGGGAGTTGACTACCCCTGACTGGGCGGCCGAACATGCTCGGAAGCGAGCTCTTCGGGACGCCAAAATCCCGCAAGGGAAGATACCAAAGGAGCCTTTCTGGACGTTCACGGAGGACATGAATTTGTACTTCGAGGATTGTCCTCAAATGGCGAAGGAAATTTCGAAGGGGGTGCTTACTGAGGCCTCCTTCAAGGCTATTGTGGCGACCTATCCGGAGGACAACGATCTCGCCGTGAAAGTTACCGAGCATGCTGCTCAGGTATACTCTTCAGACCTATTTCCTTCAATTTTTTCCTAAGTGTTTGGCTCTTACTGACCTTGCGTTTATCTTCTTCGCAGCTGCTGGGGTATGCTGGCTACCTCCGAGTTCGGGTGGCCAGGGAGGCTGTGTTCCGAACTACGGCCTTAGATACTTTAGAAAAGGCGAAGGCCACACGCCTGGAGTTGATCGCCAAAAACCAGCAGCTAGCGGATGCTGTGAAGGAGAAAGTTGCTGCCCTTCGGGAGGAGTTCTGGAAGTAGAAAGAAGAACTTGAGAAGGACTCCTCCCAGAAGATTGCTGACCTCAACGAGCAGATAAATGGAATGCTGGCCGCCAACGAGGAGCTTCTAAAGGATAAGTCAGAATCTAACAAGATCATACTGGCGCTGATAGCTGAGAAAAACATCCTTGTAGCCGAGGTCGTGTCCTTGAAGAAGGATCCGAAGGGGAAGGAGCAGATAAAGGCGCTGGAAGAGGAGATCGCAGATCTGAAGGACGAGCTTGACGACCTCGAGCTTGAGAAGAACAAGTCTGATCAAATGGCCAAGGTTGCCTTTCAGGACGGCTTCTGCCTTGCTCGGCATCAACTCCTCCAGAGGTTCCCAGATCTGGACCTCTCTTTTCTGGAGGCTCTAAACATTCCTGGGGGACCTCGGTGGGAATGGTCCAAGGTCGAACATTTGAACCTTCCTCCTTCAATTCCAGCGCCAAAGGTGGTGGAAAAGGGCGGGCAAGCGAGTGGGTCTCGGGACGCCGCGAACCCTTAGGCTATTTTAGGGCCCCTTTTCCTTCCCTTCTATTTTGTATTCCTTCTTCGGGCACTTCTCTATTGTAAAGCAGCTTACTCCTTAATGAAGACTTTTTTGGCTAAGTGTTTCTTCAAGTTTCTTTATTTTTATTGAACCTTCGCTAAAGAGACTTCGGAAAACTTGCTCAAAGAAACTTTTTTACCTTCCTTTGGAGTGCGTTTTAAGAGACCTAGAAAGTCTGAAAAATTTGACTAAGTCTTTTTGCAGGCTTTTGCATTTCCAATTTTTCCCGAACCTGTTGCTCAAGGGACTTCGGAAAAGCTTTTTGGAAAGTCTGAAGAATTTGACTAAGTCTTTTTGCATTTCCATTTTGTCCCGAACACATTCGCTCAAGGGACCTCGGAAACCTTTCAGTCAAAAATTTTCATTTCCCTTTGCCCCGAGCATGTTCGCTCAAAAGACTTAAGAAACCTTTTGCGAGATTTTTTATTTTCCATCCTTCCCGAGAGCTCAAGGGAGCTTTGGAAAACTGTCTCTGGCTCAACGGGACTTTGGAAAACTTTGTCCATCTGCGAGCTTGATGGCTACGGCGAGTACCGCTGAGAGATTTTTCCCATCTTTCCCGAGCGTGATGGCTCAAGGTACTTCGGAAAGTCATATCTGTGTTCGTTGCGAGCATCTTCGCGGAATTTTGTACAATTCTGCAATTAAGAAATTTTCTCAAGATACTTCTGTACTTAGAATATTTTTCGTACAATATGATTCCTTTGCTCAAGCTTAGGCGTAGAATTTTTTCAAGGCGTCTGAATGCCAAGTGTTTTTCAATTCTACGCCTTCGGCATCGCCAAGTTTGTACACGCCTTTTCGTACTTCGGCGAGGACCAGATAAGGTCATTCCCAGTTTGCGCGAAGTACTCCGTGGGATGGCCTTCGGGGCGCAAAGTCAGCCTTTCGGAGAACGAGGTCTCCTTTCTTGGTTTCTTTTGGCCTGGCCCGTAAGTTTATAGCCGCGGCCACTCTTTGCTGAAAAGCTTTTCTTCTCAGCTCGGCTATTTCTCTTTATTCGCCGACGAGGTCGAGCTTGGTTCTGAGGCCGAGGTCATTTCGACCTTCATCAAATACTTGCACTCGTACTGAAGGTTGGACTATCTCTATTGGGATAATAGCCACTGTACCGAAGACGAGTGAGAAGGGAGTCTCCCCTGTGGCTCTTCGGGGCGTCGTTCGGTAACTCCATAATACGCTTTGGAGTTCTCCTGGCCATTTCCCTTTTGCTTCCCCCAGTCTCTTTTTCAGGCCATCTTTTATGGTCCTATTAGATACTTCCACCTGCCCGTTGCTTTGGGGGTGAGCTACTGGGGCGAAGTGCATTTTTATTCCGAGGTCGCTGATAAATTCCTGGAATCCTTTGTCTATGAATTGGGATCCATTATCAACCACTAGTACCCTCGGTATGCCGAATCTGCATACTATGTTCTTCCACACAAACGTTTGCACTTCTTTTGCCGAGATAGTTGCTAGGGGTTCTGCCTCGACCCATTTGGAGAAATAGTCTACTGCTACCACGCAGAATTTCACGCCTCCGGGGGCTGAGGGGAGTGGCCCAATAAGGTCTATACCCCAGACAGCGAAGGGCCAAGGATAGTCTGCCGAGGTTACCATTTCCGAGGGTGCCCTCTGGATGTTCGCATGTCTCTGGCAACTTCCGCATTTTCGGATGAACTGCCTTGCATCCTTTCTCAGGGTAAGCCAGAAGTATCCTTGGTGAAGTATCACCGCCGCAAGGGCATCAGTTCCAATATGTGAACCACACATGCCTTCGTGGACCTCTTCAAGGACCATTTCAGTATCCTCTTCATCCACGCATCTTTGCAGCGGGTTTGCATATCCCTGTCGGTTTAACTCTTCGCCAATTAGGAAGAATCGGCCAGAGCGTCTTCGCAATCTTGAAGCGTCGCCGAGGTCTTCGGGTAGCACATTTTCTGCGAGGTATCTCTTTATGGGATCTTTCCATCCTTTTCCCGAGGTCACTATGCTCAGCACTGAGATGCTCGAGTGATCTAGCACCTCGGTGTATGTTTTAGACTTCGCCAAGCAATCTGCCTCAGTGTTATTCCGCCGTGGTACATTTTCGATCCGTACGGCGTCAAACTCTTGGATGAGCTTTGCTACCAGCTCGTGGTATTTTGCCAAGGTTGGGTCCTTCGCCCCATAATCTCCTGCCGTCTGCCGAACTACCAGCTGGGAATCGCTGTGAGCTTTTAAGTTTCTCACGCCAATCCTTTTGGCCAAGCGTAATCCCGCTATGAGGGCTTCATACTCAGCCACATTGTTAGTGACGCTGAAGCTGAACTTGATAGCCTTCATTACCTCCAGGCCTTCGGGTCCTCTGATAACTACTCCAGCTCCCTGGTGTTCGGATCCTGAGGCTCTGTCAACATGCAAGGTCCACTCTGGCTCACCTCCATTTGGATCCAAATGGCTTTCCTTAGGATAATTACTCCAGCTCCCTGGTGTTCGGATCCCGAGGCTCCGTCAACATGCAAGGTCCACTCCAGCTTACCTCCGTTTGGATCCAAATGGCTTTCCTTAGTGGTGGGTATTTCGGCGATAAAATCTGCTAGTGCTTGAGCTTTTATGGCCTTCTGAGGTTCATATATGATTTCGTGTTCGCCAAGCTCTATGCACCACTTAGAGAGCCTTCCCGAATGATCAACTTTTTTCATAACATCCCGTAGTGGTAGACTACTTCGAACGATGATGGGGTGAGCCTGAAAGTATGGTCGTAGCCTTCTCCCTGCAAGCACCAAGGCGTATATAGCTTTTTGAAGCAAAGGGTACCTGACTTCGGCGCCATGCAGGGATTTGCTCATGTAATAGACTGGCCATTGCTTTGGCCCTTCTTCTTTCACAAGGACCGAGCTTACAGCTTTCTCCGTGACGGCGAGGTACAAAACGAGGGGCTCTCCCTCCCGAGGTTGTCGCAGAGTCGGCAGGCTAGCCAAGTAGACTTTGAGTTCTTCCCAGGCCTTTTGGCAATCTTCGTCCCAAGGATGATCATTCCTTCCGAGGTCGCCTTCCATTTTTGCTACCTTTGTGAGTACTTTGAAGAAGGGTCGACACCTATCTCCGTACCTGGAAATAAACCTGCTCAGAGAGGTTATTCTTCCGGTGAGCCTCTGCACGTCTTTGACTGTGGCAGGAGTTTGAAACTCAAGCAGCGCCTTAATCTTCTTGGGATTAGCGTCAATGCCTCTTTCGGATACCATGTACCCAAGGAATTTTCCCGAGGTTACCCCGAAGATGCACTTTTCAGGATTGAGCCGAATCCCGAAGGCTCTGAGCTTTTGGAAAGTTTCCTCTAGGTTTGCAACATGATAGCCAGGCAGTTTGCTCTTGACTATCATATCATCAACATACACCTCCATGTTTCTCCCCATTTGGTCTTTAAAGACCTTGTTCATCAACCTTTCGTAGGTGGCTCTTGCATTATTTAGCCCGAAGGGCATTCTGACATAGCAGTATGTTCCTCCCTCGGTGATGAAGGCGGTTTCTTCTTCATCTTTGGGGTCCATCCTTATTTGATGGTAGCCACAGAAGGCGTCTAGGAAACTAAGGAGCCCATATTCGGCGGTTGAATCTACCAGTTGATCTATTGGCGGCAGAGGGTATGAGTCTTTTGGGCAAGCATCGTTCAAGTTTCTGAAGTCGATGCACATCCGGAGTTTGCTGCTACCTTCGTTTGGGGCAATGACCACGTTGCTTAACCATTCGGGGTACTTCACCTCCCTGATAACTTCGGCATCTAACAGACGCTGGACTTCGGTTTTGACAAAGTTGCTCTTGTGGGCCGAGATGCTTCGTTTCTTTTGCCGGACAGGTTTTGCTTTCAGGCTTACTTTGAGGCTATGCTGTATTATGCCAGGGTTTACCCCTGGCATATCTTTCGGCGAGTAGGCAAACAGATCTTTATTTTTCAGCAGAAAGGATACAAGGTTTTCCTTCTCACCTTCGGCCAAGCTCTTCCCTATTCGGGTAGATTGTCCTGGGATAAGTTCTACTGTTTCCATTTCCGCTTTTGCGAGATCTTCTTCTTTGCCTTTTTCTGGCGCCTTTGCCTCCATTGTTTGTGCGAAGTTGCTCGCCGGGGCCTTTCGTGCTTTCACAAACACCTTTCTTACCTCGGCTTGGTCTATGAAGATCTCTGCATCTCCATCCTTGGTGGCGAATGTGACAGTCAAGTACTTCACATCAGGGCGAATGTGCAGGTTTCCCTGTGTCTGCCTTCCAAGGATGGCGTTGTACGAGGACGGGACGTCCATGACGATGAACCTCGCCATTGTGGAGGCGTACAACTCAGCTGCTCCGTCTACCGAAGTCCCTCTCATCATCAGTGGGAGGTCGATCCATCCGAGAATGGGCAGTTCGGATGGTCCGACCCCGAAGGTGGGCGAGGTGACTAGCTTACGCTCGCTGCTGGAGATGCCCAAGCTCAGCAGTAATTGCGAGAATAGGACGTCCGCATTTGATCCGTCATCAAGTAGCACCCTTTTGACGTCCCAGTTCCCTATCCTCGCCATGATCAGCAGCGGATCGTCGTAGGGGAAGACGATGGTGGATCCATTTTTGCGGGCCAGCTTCTTTGCTGGATTTTGATATTCCATGACTGCAATTTCTCTGGCCTTCCGCTTTCTTTCCGAGGATGGGAGCCCAGTGGTGATTGTTTGGATAACCCCTGCCGGAGGTGGAGGGCGCCTTTTTGGACTTCGGTTTCTCCGCCTGTCGGAGTCATAGTCCTCATCTTCGGCCCTTTCTTCCTCCACTTTTCTGCCTTTCGGGGATGGCATCCGCAGGTATTTCCGAAGTTGGCCCTGCTTTATCAGCGACTCTATGTACTTCTTCAGCTGGAAGCAATCTTCGGTCTCATGACCGTGGTCGCGATGAAACTGGCAGAACTTTTTTGCATTCTTCTTATTATCGGCGGTCATGGCCCTTGGTCGCCGAATCTGCGTCCCTTGCCTTTCCAGCGCCATGAGAATGTTGCTCCGTGTAGTGCTCAATGGTGTGAAACTTTGGGGTTTCCTTCCCCGCATCCTCCGAGGTCGTCCTGCTTGTTCGGTCGGATGCCGAGCTTGCTGATTGGACCCATCGGCGCGGTGGTGATCGGGCTTCGGCCCTGCCATTCTTAGTTCCTCGGCGGTCATGTGCTGTTCTGCCCTTCGGTAAAATTCTCTGAGGGTCTCCGGGGGGTCCTTTGAGAACTCGTAGAATAGCTGTGAGTCTCGCCGAAGGCCCCGTGTCATGGCAAGAATGCGGATTTCGGGCCGGAAGTCTGGGATGCTCAGAGCTTCCCTATTGAATCTTTCGACATAGTCTCGGATGGTTTCTCCCTTCCTCTGCTCTATGTCGAACATCTGGACAGGCATCTTCGCAGTAGGTCGACTCCCAATGAATTGCTGTGTGAAGGCCTTGGACAACTCATGGAACTCAGTAATGGTCCCTGAGGGCAGTGAATTGTACGAAGCAGTTGCTGGCCCTGTGAGGGTGACTTCGAAGCACTTGCACATAGTAGCGTCGTCAGCACCGTGCATTATCATGCTGCGTCTGTACTTCGTCAGATGGGCCACTGGATCAGTACGACCATCATAAATCTCCAACCAAGGTACTCTGAAGTCACCTGGCATAGCTGCCTCAACAACGGCCTGAATGAATGGGGAGACATCTTCGCAGAATGTTCCCGAGAGTCTGCCCAAACGGGTTTTCTGGCCATTTGTTTCTCCACCCTATCTAGCCGTGCTAATATCCTCTCCATAAGCACTGTGGCGCTAGGGCCTTCTTCAGGGAATGAAGATCGTCGGCGCCTCTTCGGGGGGCGAGTTCGGCGCTGAGGGGACAAGGACCTCGCCTCAGGCAGCGAACTTCTTTGCTGCAAGACCCTCGGTCGCTCAGACCTCTTCTGCCCCACAGGCTGTTTCCCGAGGGGAGTATTTTCTGTGGACGATTCTTCGCGCGGATCTCCGCTTCCCAAACTGCAATGAGTAGACTTGGGGCTTTTCTCCCGAGGGCGTCCTGGTGAGGGAGGTCTCTGGGCCTGTGCTTGCTGTGGCCACCTTCGGTCGATCTGCTGTGTCATTTCAGACACGACCGAATGCTGAAAGTCTTTCAGGAAGCTCATAGTGATTACTAGAGGGCGGTCTTCCTCGGGCACAGAAGTCTCTGGGAGTGTTTGCTCAGCAGCCGGTTGTGTCTCAGGCGCGGACGGGGACTTTGGGAGCCCCTTGTCCTTAGAACGCCGAGTTTCAACGACGGCGATCTCAGAGCGGGTTCCCACAGACGGCGCCAAATGATGGCCGGGGGCCTCATCGTTTAGAGTCATGATGACTGGTGGAGAGACTTCTAGGAGGAAGAACGCCTGGAGGATGGATCGCCCAAGGGAGTGTGCCTGAAAGCTCAGAAACAAAGGGTTAGGAGGCCCCCGGAGTGTTTTTCCGGGGGGGGAGCCTCCGACGCCCAAGTCAGTGGTGGCTGAGAGAAAGGCAGAGAAAATAGCACAAAGGGCTGAGGAGTCTCGCCTGGTAATTTTCTCAGAGTGTGGGAGCCGTATTTTTGCCAACCAGCCTCCTGCCAAGTATTAATTCCTGGTATTTATAGGAGTGCCTAGCCCGTTCAGATCGCGACACGTGTTCGGTCGGATGTTCCTGAATTTCTGGGCGTAGGAGACAGATAGCTGGTAGCAGGTTGCCTTGAGCCATGTGCTGAGACGGGCCATGATGTGATTTTGATGGCGTCCGCGTGTCAGAGCGCCTTTTGAGGCGGATTGTGGCGTCTGTGAATGGATGTGTCAGAGGCTTCCTTAAATGCTTCCATAAATGCTCCCTGCCGTACTCCCGAGGTCCCTGGGTGAGGTCGTCCTTTGGTACGGACAGAGCCTCTTCGGGAAACAAGCCCTCAGTTCGGGGGTTCCCAGTTTCAGGGAGTTTCGCCTTCGGGGATATCATGTTCGGCTCGCTATGTCTGGTGCCGCTTTTCCGAAGGTGATCTGTTCACAACCTTGGGGGGGCAAGTAGTGTCCTCGGGGTTTTCTTGGCGTGCCGGGCTCGGAGCTCTTCGGCTATCTCCCGAGGTGCATGATCACACCTTTTCTCGGGTAGCGCCAGCTTCTTCTGGCCATTCTTGTGGCAGGGAGTTCGGCCAGATAGAGGCGATAGCATTTGGGTATCAACCTATATATGCCATTATCTCTTTGTTCAAGTTATCAAGACCAAGCACGAGACATGGAATGTGTCACTATCGTATATGGCTTCTTGATTATCAAGTAAACTAACTTAAAATGGTGACATTGATATCGTATATCAACTCATCCAAGCATGGCCATACATTTTCTAAGTCTCACTCTATCAAGGGGCACGAAAATATCATTCCCGTTATATAGGAGGGACAAATCCCATCTTGATCATACAAAACCCACCACATGATATGTGACATACCCAATGACCTCCATCAAGTTCACTTACTTATAAGCAACAAAAAAGAAGTATCAAAGTATGTGATTCACATGTAGGGAACCTTGATGACCTTAGGTCAAAGGACTACATATGATCACTAAAAGTACTACTTATGACACTCATATAACGATACATGTAGCATTCCCATGGTGGTTCGGTTCAGTACACATGTTCTCCGACTTGTACCCATATGTAGACTACATATCTCATATTAGTCTCCACATATGCTAGTCTTTATGTATTATTGCAACCTGCTCCATGATAATACTAGACCATGGACATTTAGGAATATCATTATTCTAGGGTTATAATTATGTTTATTACATTACGCAGAAACAAAACAACAAACATAATTACTGGGATTAATGCCTTAATAAAATATCATGACTCAATGTGCAAAATACAATCATCTCATGATTGGCTTTTAGGCATAATATTAACAAGGCCACCCTTATATCCAAAGTACCTGAAAACATACATATACCCAAACACCCATACATAACACAACCTAAGCACTTCCATCCAACCTATGGCATGTTCCCACAACACAAGTATAGAACATTGAGCAAATAACACAACATACCACATTACCTTACCCAACCTAAAAGAGCTCAAGCATTACACTTAGTCTCTTTACTTCTCAAGCAACCCTTTTTCCTGTGACAATAAGAGACAAGGCATGAGTATATAACTTAGTAATGACTCTATGTGGCCTCAAAGGCCTACACATAGGTTAAGTCCTAAACTTAACCGAAGCCAAATTCCAAGTACCTACAAGAAAGACATGAAAACACAAAACAACACAAGTATATACATAACAATTTAAGTAATATAAGGGGGTTAGCATGCACAACCAAGCATAGAAGCACACAACTCACACACCACAAACCCCAGCTTTCATTTATAGCCTACAAGAATTATCAAGCATGGTTTTAATCTTAAGTTCAATTTGGTTAACCTCTTAATGTTTTCTATGCTTTCCAAGGGGTCACAAGCTTAAGAATTGAATTGGCCTACTCAATCCTAAGCCGTAATGCTTGCCATAAACATAACTGATTAGCAAAATCACATAGTTGCTGAAGCAACCTTAGCGCCGTAGCTTCTTAGAATCCCTTGGCAAAATCATCATCACCCAAGTGCCTAGTAATCACTAAAACAACATAGTCCAACTATGAATGCTTAGTGAATTCATAATGCCTTTACCTCCCTTGGCAATCTTGTTACTCAAAGCTTTAATAGCTCAAACTATGCCCTTTCTTAGCTTTTTGTAGGTAGAATTGCCTTCCTCAAGTTGTTTTGCTGATGAAATCACCTTCACTATAAGCTTTCCTCTCTGAATTACCTCGAATTATATCTAGTGGCTCAAGAACAACTTAAGAACCTCATGAACATCAACCTTAAGCCTTCAATAATGGCATTAAAATCAGATGTAGGAGGCAATGGTGAGTGGAAGCATGTGTGTGACCGGATGTGGACAAGTGGCATTAAAATGGGGTTAACGCTAGCTTAAGTAAGCTTACAACTTTGCATGAAGCACTTAAGTTACCATATAAAAGATTCCTTCACAATGGCCACTCGAATACATTTTCAATTGAGTCCTTCAACCCTTTAAATCATGATTTGCATCTTTACTTCCCAACCAAGCAATGTTTGAAACCGAATCATTCTGACACTTAAGCCATCTTCATGCTTCCTTCAATACTTCATTTTCAAACTCTATAAAGCACATTCCTAGGTTTCTTGTGTTGTTCAAGCCCTTAATCCATTTAACCCATGGCCTATGTACTTTGGTCTTTAAGGGGCATAACACTCCCATTGAGGGATATCATGAAGTGGATTGACCACTTGGGATGATTGTCAAAGTGGTGTATCAAAATTGGTGAATATGATACAACTTATGAACCAAGAAAGGTGATCAAGGCACAAACCCTAACGGACTTGATAGTCAAGTTACTCCCGGAAGTAGAAAATGAGGTTTCTATCACGAATAAAGAAGAACAAAAATGGTCCTTCTTCATTGATATAATGACCATGAAACGCGCCCAAGATGTGATTCAAGCTCCACAAGACATCAAAAAGACTAGGTTTGAAACCCCCACCCCTAATCAACCTGTGATTAGAAACAAGAAGTATAGAACTCCAAGAACACAAGCACACTTGTGCACCAAGGCAGTCCACAAAGAACCAAAGAGAAAACCTCTCCAAAGAGCAATATTATTTCGGCATAAATCTGTGTGTTTACATCCAGAATATGTGCCTTTATATAGGTCTAAACTAGGGTAAAAATCTGGGCAAAATTCGCAGCCCAAGTCACCTAGGAAACCTAGTTACAAAGGACTCAAGAAAACCTAGTCCAATTAGGACTCCTAAACCCTTTCTAACTTGTTTTGTGTATGCAGCGTATGCCACCTGTCCTAAGCGACCTGAATTAATTTTATAGCCTAAATAACATCCTAAATAATTTACCTAAATAGGAATTGAACAAATATAAAATTCAAATACAAGATTAAACCTGAAAACTCCCAAATAGCCTTTTCGGGTGCATTTTTGGGCACTTTAGGGCTTTCACTTGTATCTTTAGCTCCCAGCTTGAATCTTTGAGTTCCAATGACATGAATCTTCCTCTTAGATGTGGTAAAAGAGGTCTGGAAAGTTAGAGCTCAAAATCCAGCTTATGGGCACAAAATGCATCAAGAACACTTAAGGTGGCTCAAATGGTGCACTTTGAGTGATGTCCTAGGTGTCCTTATTTTGTGACTTGTCTAAACACCCCAAAACTGAGTTCCAAGCATATCCATCATCTCCATATGGTGTCTTGAAAGTTTCATCAGCTCCTTGTGAAGTTTCATGTCCATTCTCCATGAAGAAACTTGAAACAAAGGCTTGTAGTGCACTTGAGAGCTCCTTAGCTTTCTTCCTTGTCATAGGTCCACTAGAAACCTTCAATGGGTCCTTGCCTTTTCCATGTGTGCTTTCCTTGATCATATCAACTCCCCCCTCCTTAGAAGGATTCATCCATGAATCTGCATGTTCAAACAAAGACAAATCAGAAACATTAAAAGTAGCACTAACATTGTACTCACCCGGCAAGTCTAGTATGTATGCATTGTCATTGATCTTCTTAATGACTTGGAATGGACCATCTCCTCTTGGATGAAGCTTAGTCCTTCTTGCAGCTGGAAATCTTTCTTTTCTCATGTGCAACCAAACCCAATCTCCAGGCTCAAACACAACTCTCCTTCGGCCTTGATTGGCTTTCTTAGCAACTTGTTGATTTTTGTGTTCAATTTGTTGCTTAACCCTCTCATGCAACCTCTTGATGCTCTCGGCCTTCCTACTACCATCCAAACTAGATACCTCATGAGTAGGTAATGGTAAAAGATCCAATGGAGTTAAAGGATTAAAACCATAAACAATCTCAAAAGGTGACAAATTAGTAGTAGTATGCATGGACCTATTATAAGCAAACTCTACATGAGGCAAACAATCTTCCCAAGCTTTCAAATTTTTACCAATGATAGCCCTAAGCATGGAACCTAAAGTTCTATTAGTTACCTCAGTTTGCCCATCAGTTTGTGGGTGACAAGATGTAGAAAACAAAAGCTTAGTTCCTAGCTTACCCCACAAAGTCCTCCAAAAGTGGCTTAGAAACTTAGTATCTCTATCCGAAACTATAGTTCTAGGAACACCATGAAGTCTAACAATTTCTTTGAAAAACAATTCAGCCACATGAATAGCATCATCAGTCTTATTGCATGGAATAAAATGAGCCATCTTAGAAAATCTATCAACTATGACAAAGATTGAGTCACGGTTTCCCTTAGTCCTAGGCAATCCAACAATGAAGTCCATAGAAATATCTACCCATGGATGACTAGGTGTAGGAAGTGGTGTGTATAATCCATGTGAAGTGTGAGTGGATTTTGCCTTCCTACATGCAATGCATTGCTCACATACCTTCTTCACATCCTTTACCATATTCGGCCAATGGTAATGTTCCTTCAAAGTATGCAAAGTCTTGGCTTGTCCAAAGTGCCCCATAAGTCCTCCACAATGAGCTTCCTTTGTGAGCAATTCCCTCAAAGATGTCTTTGGTATGCACAACCTGTTTTCTTTGAAAAGAAAGCCGTTAACTTGGTAGAACTTCTCAAAAGCAAACTTAGAACACTTAGAATAAATCTCACCGAAATCATCATCACTAGCATACAAATCCTTCAAGTGTTCAAAACCCAAAACTTTTGCATCTAAAGCCGAAAGTAAAGCATACCTTCTTGAAAGTGCATCCGCCACTATATTATCCTTACCTTGCTTGTATTTGATAACATATGGGAATGACTCAATGAATTCTACCCATTTAGCATGCCTTCTATTCAACTTACCTTGCCCACTAAGAAACTTAAGGGCTTGGTGATCAGTGTGAATCACAAACTCTCTTGGCCACAAATAGTGTTGCCAAGTCTCCAAAGCTCTTACCAAAGCATAGAGCTCCTTGTCATATGTGGGATAGTTCAAGCTAGCACCATTCAACTTCTCACTAAAGTATGCAATGGGGCGGCCTCCTTGCATCAATACAGCTCCAATGCCTATACCTGAAGCATCACACTCAACTTCAAAAGTATTAGCAAAGTTAGGCAAAGCTAAAAGTGGTGCATGGCATAACTTTTCTTTTAACAACCCGAAAGCATCTTCTTGAGCTTTTCCCCACTTAAATCCCACATTCTTCTTTATAACTTCAGTTAGAGGTGCAGCAATGGTAGAAAAATTCCTAACAAACCTCCTATAGAAGCTAGCTAACCCATGGAATGATCTCACCTCAGTAATGGATGTTGGCGTCGGCCATTCTTGTATGGCTCTCACCTTCTCTTGATCTACCTCAATTCCATGTGAACTCACAACAAATCCAAGGAAAACAACTTTGTCAACACAAAAAGAGCACTTCTTCAAGTTAGCATACAACTTTTGTCCTCTTAAAGTGCTTAGTACTTGTGTGAGGTGTCCAACATGCTCTTCTAAGTTCTTGCTATATACTAAGATATCATCAAAGTACACAACAACAAACTTACCAATGAAGTCACGCAAGACATGATTCATAAGTCTCATGAAAGTACTAGGAGCATTAGTTAATCCAAAAGGCATAACTAACCATTCATAAAGTCCAAACTTTGTTTTGAAAGCAGTTTTCCATTCATCCCCTTCCCTCATTCTAATTTGATGGTACCCACTTTTTAAATCAATTTTTGAAAACAAAGTAGAACCATGCAACTCATCAAGCATATCATCAAGTCTAGGAATAGGATGTCTATACTTTACAGTGATCTTGTTGACAGGCCTACAATCCATGCACATGCGCCATGAACCATCCTCCTTTGGCACCAAAAGTACAGGTACGGCACAAGGACTCAAACTTTCCCTCACAAGGCCTTTGTCCAACAACTCCTTTACTTGCTTCTCAATCTCCTTAGTCTCCTCGGGATTTGTTCTATAGGCTGGCCTATTTGGAATTGGTGCTCCCGGGACTAGGTCTATTTGATGCTCAATGCCTCTAATTGGAGGCAAACCTCTCGGATCTTCAGGGAAAACATCTTCAAAGTCCTGCAACAAAGACACAACAACACTAGGAAGATGTGTTAGATCATTGACAACAAGTAAAGATTCTTTGTAAATTAAAAGAAGCACTGGTCTTTGTGCTTGAATGGCTTTCCTCACATCACTCATTTTAGCAATATAGCACTCTTTTTTGCCACTCAACTTCCTTTCATTCTTTTCTCTCGGGAACTCTCCACTCTTCTTCCCCTCATGGTCACTCATCTCACTTGATCTCTCATTTTGTCTCTCGGCTTTCCCCTCTTCACTCTTGCCCTCAACTTTCCCCTCATTTATTTTTCTCTCAACCTTACTTTGAAGTTTCCTTTGATCCTCCAAAACTTGTTGTGGTGAAAGTGGACTAAGTGTGACTGGCCTTCCTTCATGGACAAATGAGTACAAGTTTTTCTCTCCATTATGTGTGACTTTCTTATCAAATTGCCACGGCCTTCCAAGCAAAATGTGGCAAGCATGCATAGGAACAACATCACAAAGAATTTCATCATGGTAAGTACCAATTTTGAATTTAACTGAAACTTGCTTTACCACTTTTACCTCCCCGGCATCATTCAACCATTGAAGCCTATATGGTTGTGGGTGCTTTTGAGTTGGAAGCTTCAACTTCTCCACCATGGTTGAACTTGCTACATTGGTGCAACTTCCTCCATCAACAATGAGGCTGCACACTTGATCTTTGATTCGGCATCTAGTGTGGAATATGCACTCCCTTTGATTGGCCTCCTCCTTGGCTTGTACACTTAGAGCTCTCCTAGCAACAAAAGCAAAGTCACCCTTCCTCGGGCTCAAGTGTGTTTTGCTCATCATCCTCCAAAGGTGGTGTATCCTCCATGGCATCCTCCTCCTCGGATGTGATCTCACCATCATCTTTGAGAATCATCACCTTTTTGTTAGGACAATCTCTCATGTAGTGCCCCTTGCCTCTACACTTGAAGCATTCAATCTCCCTTGACTTGGGCACATCTTTGGGTGGCACCTTGGGTTTGTCTTGTTGAGGCCGAGACATGCCTCCCTTGGTAGCCTCCATTCTTGGCTTTGGTGCCTCCTTACTCCATGTTCCCCTCCATGTGGAACTTCCTCCTTGAGCCATCTTGGATGCCTTAGACCTCTTGATGATTCTTTCGGCCTTAGTGGCATGGTGAAGCAAATCCTCCATGTTGACATATGGCACCATCTCCACTTTGTTGGCAATCTCATGGTTAAGGCCATTGATGAATCTAGCAATGGTAGCCTCCTCATCTTCAATGATATTGGCTCGGCTTAGTGTCATCTCCAAGTCCTTATGATAGTCCTCCACACTCCTTTGGCCTTGCACAAGCCTTTGAAGTTTGAGGTGTTGATCTCTATAGTAGTAACTTGGAACAAATCTCTTTCTCATCATGGCTTTAAGAGCTCTCCATGTATTGATGGGTTCCTCCTCATTCCTTCTCCTAGAAGTGACAACCTGGTTCCACCATACAAGAGCATAATCAGTGAATTCAATAGTAGCCAATTTAACTTTCTTTTCCTCAGAATAGTGATGGCACTCAAACACCATCTCAATCTTTTGCTCCCACTCCCAATATGCATCTGGATCACTCCTCCCTTGGAAAGGTGGAATGGTAAGTTTGATGGAGCTTAGATTGTTGTCCTCCCTTGGCTCCCCCCTCCTTGGAAGCCCATGGTCATGCCAATGCCCTTCTTCCTCCTCGGGCTCTTCTCTCCTTGGACCTCTCCTTGGTTGCAAGATGGGATTTGGTCTCCTTGGCAACCTCAAGTCAATGTCCTCAATCCTCCCAACAAGTCTATTGAGAGTTTCTTGAAGCTCTCTCATGGTTGGCTCATCATTGTTCCTTACTTCCATCCTCCTATCCTCTTGGCCCTCCATACTCCTGAAAATTCAAAGATCCTCACAAGCACTCACCTCACGTGTTTCACTCAAAAGATGAACACTCAAACACTCAATTTGTTAGTGAGATATTGCTATTCAAAGAGTTCTCAAAAGTTCTAAGAAAACTATCCTCAAAGCACACAAGAAAACTTGAATTTTTGAAGAACTATTTTGACTCCAAAAGTGGTGGGCTAAACAAGCTTTAAAAGACTCTAAGAAGCTCTTGCAATTGATGATCACAAGAACCACAAAGAAAGCTTTTTGGCTCAAAAACAATGGGATAGGTTTTGGGGCACAAAACTTTCAACACTTTGAGAAAACTTCTTTTTGCAAGCTCTTTTGTTCTTTCTTTTTCTTTTCTTTGTTCTTTCTTTTTGTTTTCTTTTCCTTCTTTTTTTTTATTTTTTTATTTTTTGCTTGCTGTTTTGATGCTAAAACAACTTTCTCCTTGAAGTTCCTTGCTGCCAAAGACAAAAATTCAGTTTTCTATTCGGCCAAAACAAGAAACTATTGAAACTTGCACAATTTTGAAACAACTTTTTGATACCGAAACTTCCTCAACTTGGATCCTTCTTTTTTTGGTGTTTTCTTGACTCTAGGATGCTGGAAACAATGAAAACAAGAGAGATTAATATGGCTGGACACGAAACAGAAAGATAAGAAACAAACAAGAACAAATGAATTGAAACCGAGAACACTAGACAACACGGATTGACTTCTTTTTGTTGTTTTTGTGATTTTCGGACTTGAACAAGGATGGAATAAAAAGGACAGACCTGAAACAAGAAGAAAAAGGATTAAAATAGAGAATTAAGACACGAAATTACTGGAAAAAATTGAAAGAAAACCAAAGATAAACAAGAACACAAAGATATGTCCTTCAATGGAACTTGTGGCTCTGATACCAACTGATGCGAACCCCTATGGTATAATGACCATGAAACGCGCCCAAGATGTGATTCAAGCTCCACAAGACATCAAAAAGACTAGGTTTGAAACCCCCACCCCTAATCAACCTGTGATTAGAAACAAGAAGTATAGAACTCCAAGAACACAAGCACACTTGTGCACCAAGGCAGTCCACAAAGAACCAAAGAGAAAACCTCTCCAAAGAGCAATATTATTTTGGCATTAATCTGTGTTTACATCTAGAATATGTGCCTTTATATAGGCCTAAACTAGGGTAAAAATCTGGGCAAAATTCGCATCCCAAGTCACCTAGGAAACCTAGTTACAAAGGACTCAAGAAAACCTAGTCCAATTAGGACTCCTAAACCCTTTCTAACTTGTTTTGTGTATGCAGCGCATGCCACCTATCCTAAGCGACCTGAATTAATTTCATAGCCTAAATAACATCCTAAATAATGTATCTAAACAGTAATTGAACAAAAATAAAATGCAAATACAAGATTAAACCCGAAAACCCCCAAATAGCCTTTTTCGGGTGCATTTTTGGGCACTTTAGGGCTTTCACTTGTATCTTCAGCTCCCAGCTTGAATCTTTGAGTTCCAATGACATGAATCTTCCTCTTAGATGTGCAAAAATAGGTCTAGAAAGTTAGAGCTCAAAATCCAGCTTATGGGCACAAAATGCATCAAGAACACTTAAGGTGGCTCAAATGGTGCACTTTGAGTGATGTCCTTGGTGTCCTTATTTTGTGACTTGTCTAACCACTCCAGAAATGAGTACCAAGAATATCCATCATCTCCATATGGTGTCTTGAAAGTTCCAGCAGCTCCTTGTGAAGTTTCATGTCCATTCTCCATGAAGAAACTTGAAACAAAAGCTTGTAGTGCACTTGAGAGCTCCTTAGCTTTCTTCCTTGTCATAGGTCCACTAGAAACCTTCAATGGGTCCTTGCCTTTCATCCATACAAAGAGTCCTTTCTAAAGTTGTAACATCAGTAAACTAACCTTGTCTATTTATAGTATGTGAAATAGACCTCATTGGTCCTCTTTCCACTACCTTAGGAGAAGTGAAATAATGCATGCTAGTAGTAGACTACGTCACAAAATGGATAGAAGCAAAAGCACTAGCAACCATATTAGCTAAAAAAATCCAAAAAATTGCCTAGAAAAACATCATTTGTACATTTGGATGCCTAAGAGTACTGGTAGCTAATAATGGGACATAGTTCATTGACAAAGGATTCTAGGACTTCATAGCTAAATATGTAATCAAAATCCATTTTACCTTAGTATCATATCCACAAACTAATGGACAAGTAGAAGTATTAAACTGAAGAGTAAAAGACAAATTAAAGAAAATGCTAGGTGAGGCTGAAGGGAAATGCCTGAGAGAATTATTAGCACCCTGAGTACTACAATCACAATGACCATATTTAGTGTGCCCAAGTCCTAGGCAATGGATGTTCTGTAGGTCAATCAGAACAATGTTCATACTGTTTACCCAAGTGGCTATCTTGGTCATTATGTAAATATATGTGTATTGGTCCAACCATCACACACATATTCATATTCAACTTTATTTGGTAAGGAAGATAATGGTCTAAAATCTTTAGCCAAAATAGAGCTTATGCACAATTACATGCACACTTGGTGCACTTGCTGCCCATTTATGTTTCCAAACAATCATGCCATCTCTAACTCAAATTCTACCCACGTCTTCGAGTGTCCTAAGAGTTTTAAAACCTTTAATGTATTTAAACATTCATAGGGAAACAAGTTTGGGACATTAAATCCATCTAAGATTCTTATTATGGATTTTCAACCAACTAGGTAAAAATGACCATATGAATAGTTGACAGCAAAATTAGCCAACTTTAATAGGGCACATATTAAGCTTAAGGGCACCAAATTGAGTGAGTAAAATGCTAATTCTTTATCTTGAAGATTAATAAGTGCTGTCAAAATTTCATAGCTAAAATTAGCTTCTACAGGTAGTTATGGCTGCTGGACTACATGCTGTCAAATTTAGGCCACCAATTCCCAAAATGCCAATACAAAATGTCTAATAATTCATGCACTTCACTTCAAAGTGCAAAACCAACTTGGTAGTGTCAAAATTTTTCCTTAACACATGAGAACACCATTCCCCTAATTTTTTACCCATTCCATAAGCATTTAACACCTATGCCAACAAAATAGCCCATAAAACTCAAAATGGATAGAATTGAATATAAAAGCTTAAACATCACTTCTGATAGCCAAAGGGCTATTACCCTTAAAATTCCCAGGTTGCCTGGTGAGCACCACCCTTGGAAAGGAAGAGTAACCAACCTCGAGAGAGAGGGCTCGCACTATGCTTGACCACCTGACCTGGGTGACCCATCACCGACCTCGGGAAATAGTGGGACTAACCTCGGAAAGGTAACGTGGCCAACTTCGGGAGAGGTGTCTTTCACCACCCTCAGGTTTTACAAACCTACCGACCTCCGAAGGATAATTCCCCATCCTCGGCAAGGGAGAATGTCTCTCGGAGGCGCCCTGTTCCGCTGAAGAACTTATCATGATGGCCCTCGGTGATAATATCTTGCCGAAGTGGGTCTCATACTCCAAAGGGGTCTCTGAAACAGAGACCTCACACACGCCCTTGCCACAGACACCTCTGCCACAGACACCCCTGTCACAGTAACTTCCCCGGCACCCCTAGCTAGAATGGCCTAAGGACAGCTGGAGGTACCTGTCTGTAAAGGTACGGATTAAATCTGGCCGAACACATGTCATAATCTCAGCAGGCTATGTGAAACGGCCTCCTCCCTATGCCATCCTATAAATACTTAGGAAGACCTTGGTAAGGAGAAGAGGAGACTCTCCCTACTCTCTATACTTCACTTTGCTCTTTACTACTCTTACTAACTTGGGCGTCGGGGGCTCCTCCCCCAGGAACACATTTTGGGGACTCTCTAACCCTCATTTTTCTGAGTCTTGCAGCCACCCTCTCATCAGGAGTCTCTCATTCAGACAACTTCATACCAGAAGTCCCTGCTTTAGGCCACTATGTCACACAACGAGGATGCCAGTGGGCATCATTTGGCGCCGTTTATGCGAACTCACTCTTAGGTTGCCGTTGTTGAGACTCGGTGTTATAAGGACAAGGGACTCCCGAGGTCCCCATTTGCACCAGAAATCTAACCGGCAACTGAACAACCCCCCGTAGGGACTTCTTTGCCTGAAGACAAGCGTCCTCTGATGGTCACAATAAGCTTCCTGTGTGATTTTTCGTGCTCTGTTGTGGCTGAAATGGCACAACAGCTAGACCAAAGGTGGTCTCAACCACCTTCGAGCTGAAAGGCCTCTTCACCAACTGCTCGCCGGGAGAGAAGCCCTAAGTCTACTCACCAAAGTTTAGGGAGTGGGGACTTCCATGATGTGTCCTCAAAAGATGGTATACCCACCAGAGGTCGACGTACTGGAGAGATGGGGTCAAAAGGGCCCAAGATGTCCCGCTGGCGGAGTTCATCACCAGACGAGAAGTCACAATCCCCCCGCTGGCGAAGTTACTCCCCAAAAAGGAGACGTCGCCCTCTGTTGCCAGAGGCCTCCAGGCAACGAGAAGAGACCAACACTACCATCCTCATGGACAAGATCCTAGAAAGCTTGGAAAAAGCAGAAAGGCAGGTCGTTGGGAAGCTTGTCTGGTCAAGGTTGTCGAAGACCTTCACCGGAGAAGAGTCACCTTTCGTCCGTGCAATAGTCGAGGCACCTATGCTAAGTGACTTCCGACTACCACGCTTGGAGGCATACGATGGGCGTAGCGATCCCCAAGCCCACCTTACGAAGTATAGATGTAGCATGGTGCTACATGGTGCTGATGATGCCACCCTTCGCAAGTGCTTTGAGGTCACCCTCTTAAGGCCGGCGACTGTGTGGTATAACTCCCTGGCTCCCGGAACCATAGCAGGTTTCCTGGAGTTTTCCACTGCCTTCACTTAGTAGTTCGTTGGAGCAGACCGATGGTGAAGATGCCTGTCCAGATGTTTGACATAACGCAAAGCAATGGAGAGACCATTCGCGACTATGTCAATAGGTTCAACAGCGCAGCGGAATTTAACCAAAACCCTATAGGATCCAAGTGAAACGGGGTAAACCGGGTGTTCGAAAATTTTCATACCTAATTTTTTGTTGCGATTTCTCACTCAACTGTAGAGTCGAATCACTAAACCTGAATAGTTGACGTGTTCAGGCTCTCTATGGTATCCACAAGAGCCTCTCGGGATCACCACGCTTCCACCACGTCCCGCCAGATGCGTTTCCTTTGCACTCGCAGTGCTAGCTTGCGTCTTCCAAGGAATTGCAAGAGAAGAGTGTGCCTGTCCTTTTGGGAGGCTAGGGCAAGGAGACCTGTGAATTTCTCACTAGAAGTTGTATTTATAGTGAGACTCAACTTCCAGGCCTAATGGGTTTCAAAGCCCTAATCCAATTAGGCTTTAATTTCGGGCTTAATAATGGCTCAACTATTGGGCCCATTATTAATACGAAATTATGGTGAACCCAAAACCCAAATAATTAGCCCATGCACTCTAATGATCCAAAGAGGTCTATGTGTGAGACCCAATAGGCTCTTACCACATTGGCAATGATCATAAATCACATGTATGATCATAAGCACTGAGTGGTGTCTAGCAATGCATCATTGTTACCCAAGTGACAAGATTGTCGGTGATTCGACTAAACCTTTATGATCATTACCGATATATGCCATTGTCCTTTTGTCCAAGATATCAAGGCTAAGCACGAGACATGGAATGCGTCACTCTCATATAACCCAATCTTTGGTTTCTTGATTATCGAGTAGACCAACTTAAACTGATGACATTGATATCATATATCAACTCATCCGAGCATGGCCATGCATTTTCTAAGTCTCACTCTTTCAAGGGGTGTTAGGTTCATTACCTAATACTTGGCCCAGGCCAAGGAAATATAGAGAAACACTATAAAAGATGGTGAATGCAAGGCATAGTGGTGTTTGTGCTAAAATGAGGACTTTCGGGTTCCAAATGCACAAAGAAAATGGCCATGGGAAATTTGAAAGAAAATAAAGTAGGAGGACTAAAATGCACACTTAAACTAGTGGTGTTAATGAAACTACAACTTTAGAGTGGGAGTTTTCGTCCATCCAAAGTTGTAAGAGGACTAGTGTGTTACTAAGCTAGTTTTGGTAAAAATCCAATGATGGCTAGTCAAATCATGTTCCCCACTAAGGTATTAAGGCATTATTATCTTGGTTTGCCTAATTAGCACTTGTACAAGTACTTCGCCAGTTATTACATGGGATTAATGGTCATATTGGACACTTTTGATTTGTGCTTGGCAATATGAGCCATGAAATGATGTTAATGCCGAAATGTATTTGTGTTCTAATGGTGGAAATGAAGCCATGAAAGAGTGAAGGCTCATTGGAGCCATGCAAGATTTGTGAGGCTGAAAGCTAGCTTATTACCATTTTGGTTACATGTGGCTTCTATCCAAAAATGCATGCTTCCACTAACTCATTTGCCTTCATTCCGGGCTTACTTCTCCTTGGCCGAAACTAGTAAGGGCTGTGTTCTTCAGCTTTCCACCCAAAGGGTTTGGAATTAGAGCACGGAGGCAAATTGGAGCTTGAGAGAAGGAAGCAAACTTGGAGTCTTTGGTTTCGGCACTTAGCAACTCAAGATTAAGCTTTGTTTTGAAGGAACAAGGAATGGCCGAGACATTTCAAGCTTGGGTTTGAGGTAATTACTTGTGTTTTCCTTGAATACATGGTATAAGTTCCATGAACAAGGAGTATTAATGCCTAATTAGTGATGTAATAGGCCATTTTGTTGAGGAGCATTTCAATTGGGTGTTTGAGCATTGACCGAGAGGAACTCAAGCTTGGAATTGAGGTAGGGTTCACTAGATTGCTTGATTGCTTGGTATATACCATGATTCCAGTATTAAAGTGGCTAAGTGATGGTTAATTGTGCTAAATGACCTCAGTTACTTGATGGGCTATTGAGATGTTTCGGTTGTGATTGTTGATTAGCTAATTGACTATGGACATGTGCTAGAAATCCTAGTGAATGAGGCCAATTTGCTAGGCATTTCAGAGCTCTAGTGGAAGTGGACTTTATGGTGAAGTTTTGTGTGCAAAAGTGCACAATGGCACATGTTATGGTATTTGGCCGAATGGTCATTGTGGTGTGTGAGTGTGTTCATTGTGTGCTTGAGTGATTCCTTGTGCTTGCTAACCATTTACTTACTATTATTGCCTATATTTTTCGGACTTGCTAGTATGTATATATATATGTTGTGGTTTTGTTGTCTTTGTGTCTTATTTTTGCAGGTTAATATGAGTTTGAGGAGGTTAGGCCTTGAGTTATACACTTGGCTTAACTAAATAAACTCTTTAAGGAGTTGGTAATAATGGTGAACTCTATTGAGTATTGTACTCATTGCCCATAATCTTATTTTTCAGGAAAGGATATTCGGCCTGAATAGTGTAGCTTGAGTTTGCTATTGTGTTGTGCTAGCTTTGCTTGTGTACCAAGGTATGTGCCAATGTGTGCTTGGCTTGATTAACTTTGTACATTACAA
This sequence comes from Aquilaria sinensis, assembly GCA_005392925.1. NCBI lineage: Eukaryota > Viridiplantae > Streptophyta > Magnoliopsida > Malvales > Thymelaeaceae > Aquilaria > Aquilaria sinensis. The sequence continues at coordinate 21,844 of SMDT01002215.1, read as the reverse complement.
GTCTTATTTTTTAAGTTGGCCGAGACTTATAACTTAAGTTATACAGGCTTGTAGTGTGGGACTTGTCTAGGTGTGCAGCATGGATATGCGGACAATTGCTCTGATCATAGTTTTCACCTTTATGACCATGAACATGGCCAGAGGACTTGTACTGCAGTGTGTCCTACTTTATGGCATACTGAATGTCTTGTTTGGACATTAGAGGTTTCGGTTTGTAAGTGTAACTTGGGGTAATGAAAACTTTTGTAAATCATGGCACGTAGCCATGTTTTGGTGTACTAGGTAGACTACATTTGGTTATGTACATATGTATGTAGTCTCGGTTATGTCTAGTGGTTGTGGTACATGGAGTACCATAGTGGGCCAAGTTATGCTTGCACTTGTGATTTGGTTTTGGACATGAAAATGATGAATGCTTATGGGTTTATGTATGTTCTGGTATGAATGTGAAATATGTTCATCTTGTGAACCTCCTTTGCACTAATTATGGCCGAATGTTCATGTGCACTCAAAACATGAGTTTTCAAATTAAATGATACCTTTGGGCTTCTTGGTTGCCATCCTAAATAGCACACTTGATTGCACACATCTTAAACACTTAAATTCCATTGAGTGTTTGCCTTGCTTGTAATGCAAGTTAACTATTAAAGCCTTGCTTGTCATGCAAGTTATTAAATTCCAGCCTTGCTTGTTTTGCAAGTTACTGGTATTGGGCCTTACTTCTGCTGCAAGTAACTAATTGGGTTTTACTCATAAGCCTCCTGGGCCACCTCCCAGGCTAAATACCTTAAGAAAATAAGACTTAAGGTTAAGCAACTTCAGTTGGCCGAATTCAAAAGTTGGTAACTAAACTACAGTTTGGGTGAGAGTACCACTTAGTGGACGGGTCAAGGCCTGTGTGAGGTGTGACATGGGGCCCGAAAATATCACTCCCAATACATAGGAGGGACAAATCCCATCTTGATCATACAAATCCCTTCGCATGATATGTGACATACCCAATGACCTCCTTCAAGTTCACTCAGTCACGAGCAACAAAGGGAACTATCAAAGTATGTGACTCACATGTAGGGAGCCTTGATGATCTTAGGTCAAAGGACTACATATACCATGATCACTATCCGAATCACTTATGACATTCATATAACGATCCATTTAGTATTCTCATGGTGGGTGTTACCACCCCGCAAAAATTGGAGAATTACAAGTGTGTCATAATAACTAAAAACCATTATATTGTGTAATTCTTACCATAGTGATTGAAATGTGGGGGGTAAAATGTATGATCAAAACCTCCATAAAAGTGTTCCAAGTTGGTAACTTGGCCCCGAAGAAAAGCCTTAAGGATTGCTTGTTTGTCAAGCAACCTATGGACTTTTTTGTAAGGTTTTGGAAAATCGGGTACTCAATTGCAAAACTCTCAAGAAAAAGACTTGGAGAGTTATGGGAAGGAAATGAATGGTATAAAAGTGCTATTGGAGGACCAAATTGTTCATGAAAGACAAGTTTGGACAAAGGAAACACCAAAGGCATTAAGGACCTAAAAGTCCTATTGTAAACCTTAAGCTGTTCAAGCCTTTGACTTAAGTCTAAGGGTGGAATTGTGGGGTTATCCCACCATGGGGGAGGCAGCCAAGACTTGATAAATGGGTCAAAAATATTGGGCACATGTGTACCAATGAGTTTAAGACAAAGAAACCGTAATTAGTGAGAAAGAAAATGGCATAAAGCAAGGCTAAGCTTGTTAAGTGTGTTTTGTGCTCTTAAGCTCATTTAAGGCCATTTAAGTTTCCAAATCACTTATCCCTCTCTCATTTTGTCCTTCTCCTGCCCAAGAACACAGCCACAGTTCCTCCATAGCCACCATACCTCAAAGATTGAAATTGAAGGCAAAAGAAAGAAAGAAAGAGCAATTGGAAGCTATGTGGTGCTAAGACTTGAGTGCACCTAGGATCAAGCTCCAATTTCAGCATACCCATCAAGGTAAGCACTCTCTTGCTGTCATGGAATGTTTTCTTCAATTTTCAAACATCCATGGAGCTAGGGCTAAGCTTGGATGAGAGCCATGAGCTTGATGAACCAAACTTAGTGAGAGGAGTGCACTTATTGAAGGTTTTGTGACCTAGTGTGAAGTGCACAATGATGGCAGTGAAGTAAGGGTTCTCTAGCTCTCATGGAATGTTTTCTGCAATTTTCAAATATCCATGGAGCTAGGGCTAAGCTTGGAAGAGAGCCATGAGCTTGATGAACCAAGCTTAGTGAGTGGAGTGCACTTATTGAAGGTTTTGTGACCTAGTGTGAAGTGCACAAAGATGGCAGTGAAATGAGGGTTTCTAGAGCCCAAAGTTAGTACTAAATACTGTTAAAATCCTCATAAGACCAAGAATTAGCTTGAGGGGGGCTGCCATAGTGATTTATTTAAGTTTATTACATGTTTTATGCACTAATCTATGGTTATTGTTGCTGCTGCATCACATGTGTTTGTTGGTTGTGTGGCTGCTGCATTTGGTTGCTATATCTTGTATATATTCATTGTGGTTTTTTTGTTTTAGTGTCTTTGTATGCAGGTTTTAATGATGGTTACATTTCCTATTGAATCCAAGTGCTACCCTTACTAAGTTTCTCAATGAAACTTACTCCGCTCAATTCTGTCATTTCAGGTCCAGCTGAAAGATCACCTTCAAAAAAACCTTTGTGGTTTGAGTTTTAATCTGAAATTTCAGGTACATGAACTTCCATATGTATAGTTATTATCTGGAAATTTTGGTGATTTTAGGAGCAAATTTGGTATTTTTAATGGTGGTACTTATTGTATTGTGCAACAGCTGTCCAGCATCCTGTTTTTGGAGTCCATTGTGTCTCAGGACCTCCTGTAACCTAGGGTGTGTTTTTAGCTGAGTTAAGACCATATTGTAGTGCATGTATGTGTGTACATGTAGTCTATTTAAAATGAGACAAGTATGTGAACTTGTGAGTAATGTTTTGGCTATGTAAGTGATGTGGTGCAAAGCTGCCTAAGTGTGAATGATGGGCCGCTTACTTGTAAATTCCGTTTTAGCCAGATAAAGTTGTTAAAAGCAAGGGAATGTAATTCCTATGTGTAATGGACATATAAGGGATAGCCTTGGAGGGCTTTCCCCTTGTGAATGAAGTGTTTGCATGGTTTGGAAAAATTGTATGGGAAAATAGTCATAAAGTGACCAGAATTTCAACTCTGGACCTAAAGTTTAATATATCCCTATGTAGAATGAATCTTGGAATGAAATTTTGACCACCCCTAGAGGACATCTAGAGGTTTAACTGGGAATTGGAATTTCTAGATTTAGAGCCCTGTAACCAAACATATGACGTTGCAGATTTTGCTGAGTTACTGTTCATTTGGTCAGAAATTTGTAACCAACTTCAAAAATCCATAACTTGGTCCATAAGTGGGCTATTTATGTAAAAAAAAAAGTACTTGGTTTGATCTAAGTCTCTAATTGATAATGGAGCAAATAAAACAAGGGGGTATGTAGCTATAATGATACAGTTTGTTAGTGGGATTTACAGGTGCAGTGGCTGGTCACTAGAACTTAACAAGATTGCCTAATGTGTGGTAGCCAAGATTAAGACTTGTGCTAGTGTTTTCCTTCTTTGCTACCATGGTGTGCATGAAATGTGAATATGTGTGTGATGGTTGGACAATATGCATGTGTTTACGTAGTGCCCAAGAGGGCCACTTGGGTATGCACACTAAGGGTAGTGTTTTGATGGCCTATAGAACATTACCAATCCTGAGAGTTTAAATGCACAATTTTGGCACCATAATTTGACTACCCCGGAGTGGGTAACAGTGGGTCGGTCCAGTAACAAGTTCTCCAATTTGTACCCATATGTAGACTACATATCTCATATTAGTCTGCACATATGCTAGTCGTTATGTATCATTAGAACCCGCTCCACAATAATACTAAACTTGGGACATTCAAGAATATCATTATTCTAGGGTTACAATTATGTTTATTACATTACAAAGAAACAAAACAACAAACACAATTGCTAGATTAATGCGTTAATAAAATATTATGACTCAAATTGCAAAAAATACAATCATCTCATGATTGGCTTTTGGGCACAACACTAACAGTATGCTGGATAGCTGCTGCATAACACAATAAACACCATCACTAAAATACTGAATGTGCCGCTAAAATCACAAAAATTTCCAGATCACAACAAGACATATGGAAGTTTAAGTACTTGAAAATTCATGCAAAACTAAAATCATGAAGGTTAGTTTTAAGGTGATCTTTCAATTGGACCTGATCTTTCAATTGGACCTGAAATGACAGAATTGAGGGGAGTAAGTTTTATTCAGAAACTTAATAGGGGTAGCACTTGGATTCAATAGGCAATGTTACCATAATCGAAACCTACATCCAAAGACACAAAAAAACAAAACAACAGTGCATATATGCAAGATATAGTAACCAAAGGCAACAGCCATTCACAGCCATCAAACACATGAAATGTAGCAGCAACATATACCATAGGTTAGTCCATAAAACAAGCAATAAACTTAAGAAAATCAATATGGAACCCTCCACAAGTTAATGTCTGGTTTTAAAAGGATTTCAACATTAGTTAGTACTAACTTTAGGCTCTAGAAACCCTCATTTCACTGCCATTTTTGTGCACTTCACACTAGGTCACAAAACCTTCAATAAGTGCACTCCCCTCACTAAGCTTGGTTCATTAAGCTCATGGCTCTCTTCCAAGCTTAGCCCTTGCTCCATGGTTGCTTGAATATACAGAAAACAACCCATGATAGCAAGATAACCCTTACCAATGTGGGTAGGCCAAAAATCAAGCTTGATCCTTGAACTACTCAAGCAATAGCTCTAGTTTGCATCAAATTGCTTCCTTTTGCCTTCAATTTCAATCTTAGAGGTATGGTGGCTATGGATGAGCTATGGAAGAAGTGTGGAGGATGGTGGCTATGTGGGTTGAATAAGGGAGAATAAAATTAATATTAGGTGATAGCCAAATGGCTATGGTCCCTACAATCCCCCGATCAGCTATCCTAAAACCACCCTCGAGAAGAATTTAACCTCGACCTCGGAGCACACTCACACCACCCTCGTAAAGGGAACATGAGTACCTTCGGGAAAAGGCGTCCTCACCACCCTCAGATTTACAAACCTACCAACCTCAGAAAAGCAGATGCACCATCCTTAGTAGAGGCAAACGTCTCCCGAAGGTGACCCACACGGCCGAAGGGCCTTCCCCAATAGCCCTTGGGAAAATCCCTGCCCAAAGGGGTCTTACGGAGATACGAAAAAAAATATTAAGGAGCCTCTGATAGACAGACCACGCACATGCCCCTACCCTCTTACTAGAATGGCCTACAGCCAGCTAGAGATGCCTACCATCGAAGGTACGGATCGGATCTGACCGAACACATCTCATGATCTGAACAAGCTGTGTCAAATGGCCTCCTCCCGCCACGCTTCTATAAATACCTAGGAGGGACCTTGGTAAGAACATGATACTTTCCTTCATTCACTATTCTCTACTCTTTACTACTACTTACAAAAATGCTGACTTGGGCGTCAGAGGTGTTGGGTTTCGGGAGCCAAACAGCGCAGCGGAATTTAACCGAAACCCTCCAGGATCCAAGTGAAACGGGGTAAACCGGGTGTTCGAAAATTTCATACCTAATTTTCGGTTGAGATCTCTCACTCAACTGTAGAGTCGAATCACAAAACCTGAACAGTTGACGTGTTCAGGCTCTCTATGGTATCCACACGAGCCTCTCGGGATCACCACGCTTCCACCACGTCCCGGCAGATGCGTTTCTCTTGCGCTCGCAGTGCTAGCTTGCGTCCTCCAAGGAATTGCAAGAGAAGAGTGTGGCTGTCCTTTTGGGAGGCTAGGGCAAGGAGACCTGCGAATTTCTCACTTAAAAGTTGTATTTATAGTGAGACTCAACTTCCAGGCCTAATGGGTTTCAAAGCCCTAATCCAATTAGGATTTAATTTCGGGCTTAATAATGGCTCAACTCTTGGGCCCATTATTAATACGAAATTATTGTGAAACCATAACCCAAATAATTAGCCCATGCACTCTAATGATCCAAATAGCTCTATGTGTGCGACCCAATAGGCTCTTTGCCATGTTGGCAATGATCATAAATCACATTTATGATCATAAGCAATGAGCGGTGTCTAGCAACACATCATTGCTACCCAAGTGACAAGATTGTCGGTGATTCGACTAAACCTTTATGATCATCACCGATATATGCCATTGTCCCTTTGTCCAAGATATCAAGACTAAGCACGAGACATGGAATGTGTCACTCTCGTATAGCCCAATCTTTGGTTTCTTGATTACCGAGTAGACCAACTTAAACTGACGACATTGATATCATATATCAACTCATCCGAGCATGGCCATGCATTTTCTAAGTCTCACTCTATCAAGGGGCCCAAAGATATCACTCCCGTTACATAGGAGGGACAAATCCCATCTTGATCATACAAATCCCTCCGCATGATATGTGACATACCCAATGACCTCCTTCAAGTTCACTCAGTTACGAGCAACAAAGGAAAGTATCAAAGTATGTGACTCACATGTAGGGAACCTTGATGATCTTAGGTCGAAGGACTACATATACCATGATCACTATGAGAATCACTTATGACACTCATATAACGATCCATGAAGTGTTCTCATGGTGGGTCGGTCCAGTACACAAGTTCTCCAACTTGTACCCATATGTAGACTACATATCTCATATTAGTCTCCACATATGCTAGTTGTTATGTATTATTGCAACCCGCTCCACAATAATACTAGACTAGGGGCGTTTAAGAATATCATTATTCTAGGGTTACAGTTATGCTTATTACGTTACGCAGAAACAAAACAACAAACATAATTGCTGGATTAATGCCTCAATAAAATATCATGACTCAATGTGCAAAAAATACAATCATCTCATGATTGGCTTTTTGGGCACAATACTAACAAGAGGCTCCTCTCCCAGAAACACATTCTGTGGAGTCTCTAACCCATGTTCTTCAAAGTCTTGCAGACACCTCCACACTAGAAGTTTCTCCTTCAGGCCAGCATGTCATACAATGAGCATGCCTACGGGCGTCATTTGGCACCGTCTGTGGGAACTCATTTTCAGGTCACCGTTGTTAAGACCCGGAGTTCTAAGGACAAAGGACTCCCAAAGTCCCAGTCCACGCCAGAAGCTCCAACAGCAATTGAACAGCCTGCAGTAGAGACTTCATTGTTGTAGGATGAACGTCCTCTGACGGCCACGATGAGCTTTCTGTAAGATTTTTAGTGCTCTTTGTGGCTGAAATGACTCAACAGCTTAACCAAAGGTGGTCACAACCACCTCCTGGGGGAAGGGCACTTTCTTCTAGCACCCGGCAAGAGAGAAGCCCAAGGTTACCTCGACGGAGCTCTAGAAGCAGGGGTTCCCACGATGAGTCATCAATAGAGAATGTACCCTCCAAAGGATGTCGCGCTAGAGAAACAGTGTCAAAAGAGCCCAGTGTTGGGTTTCGGGAGCCAAACAGCGCAGAGGAATTTAATCGAAACCCTCCAGGATCCAAGTGAAACGGGGTAAACCGGGTGTTCGAAAATTTTCATACCTAATTTTCGGTTGAGATCTCTCACTCAACTGTAGAGTTGAATCACAAAACCTGAACAGTTGACGTGTTCAGGCTCTCTATGGTATCCACATGAGCCTCTCGGGATCACCACGCTTCCACCACGTCCCGGCAGATGCATTTCTCTTGCGCTGACAGTGCTAGCTTGCGTCCTCCAAGGAATTACAAGAGAAGAGTGTGGCTGTCCTTTTTGGGGGCTAGGGCAAGGAGACCTGCGAATTTCTCACTAGATGATGTATTTATAGTGAGACTCAACTTCCAGGCTTAATGGGTTTCAAAGCCCTAATCCAATTAGGATTTCATTTCGGGCTTAATAATGGCTCAACTCTTTGGCCCATTATTAATATGAAATTAAAGTGAAACCATAACCCAAATAATTAGCCCATGCACTCTAATGATCCAAATAGCTCTAGGTGTGCGACCCAATAGGCTCTTGCCACGTTGGCAATGATCATAAATCACATTTATGATCATAAGCAATGAGTGGTGTCTAGCAACACATCATTGCTACCCAAGTGACAAGATTGTCGGTGATTCGACTAAACCTTTATGATCATCACCGATATATGCCATTGTCCCTTTGTCCAAGATATCAAGACTAAGCACGAGACATGGAATGTGTCACTCTCGTATAGCCCAATCTTTGGTTTCTTGATTACCAAGTAGACTAACTTAAACTGATGACATTGATATCGTATATCAACTCATCCGAGCATGGCCATGCATTTTTCTAAGTCATACTCTATCAAGGGGCCCGAAGATATCACTCCCGTTACATAGGAGGGACAAATCCCATCTTGATCATACAAATCCCTCCGCATGATATGTGACATACCCAATGACCTCCTTCAAGTTCACTCAGTTACGAGCAACAAAGGAAAGTATCAAAGTATGTGACTCACATGTAGGGAACCTTGATGATCTTAGGTCGAAGGACTACATATACCATGATCACTTTGAGAATCACTTATAACATTCATCTAATGATACATGTAGTGTTCTCTTGGTGGGTCAGGCGGTCCAGTACACAAGTTCCTCCAACTTGTACCCAAATGTAGACTACATATCTCATATCAGTCTCTACTTACGCTAGTCATTATGTATTATTGCAACCCACTCCACAATAATACTATAGTAGGGATGTTCGAAAATATCATTATTCTAGGGTTACAATTATGTTTGTTACGTTATTGGCTTTTTGGGCACAACACTAACAATCTCCCACTTGCACTAAAAGCCAATCATCCATGTATCTAATACCGATGGACCTAGAATGGCTATCATGCTTCTGCTGCGTAAGGGGCTTTGTCAGTGGATCAGCAATGTTGCTGTCTGTCGAAGTCCTGCATATCCTTACATCACCCCTCTCGATGATCTCCCTGATGAGATGATAGCGTCGGAGTATGTGTTTGGATCGCTGGTGAGATCGAGGTTCCTTAGCCTGTGCGATTGCTCCATTGTTGTCACAATAGAGCTCTATCGGGTCGGTAATGCTTGGAACCACTCCAAGTTCAGTGATGAACTTCTTGATCCAAACTGCCTCCTTCGCAGCATCAGAGGCGGCAATGTACTCAGATTCTGTTGTAGAGTCAGCTACTGTCTCTTGCTTTGAACTCTTCCAGCTCACAGCACCACCACCAATACAAAACACATAACCAGATTGCGATCTAAAATCATCCTTATCGGATTGGAAGCTTGCATCGGTGTAACCCCTTACAACGAGCTCATCTTCACCTCCAAAGACCAAGAATGCATCCTTAGTCCTTCGTAAGTACTTAAGGATGTTCTTAACAGCTGTCCAGTGACTCTCACCGGGGTTCGATTGGTACCTACTCGTCATGCTCAAAGCATATGAGACATCGGGACGAGTACATATCATGGCATACATGATAGATCCAATTGCTGAGGCATATGGAATCTTACTCATGCGCTCTCTCTCCTCGGGTGTACTCGGACACTGAGATCTAGAAAGAGTGATACCATGTGACATGGGCAAGAATCCTTTCTTGGAATCTTGCATGCTAAACCTCTTTAGCACCTTGTCAATATATGTACTTTGACTTAGGCCAAGAAGCTTTCTAGATCTATCTCTATAGATCCTGATGCCTAACACATAGGCTGCTTCACCCAAGTCCTTCATAGAGAAACATTTCCCCTAGCCAAGTCTTCACAGACTGTAGCTCAGGAATGTCATTCCCGATGAGTAGTATGTCATCTACATACAACACCAAGAAGACAATAGCGCTCCCACTAACCTTCTTGTAGACACAAGGTTCATCTTCATTTTTGATAAAACCAAACTCTTTGATTGCTTCATCAAAATGAAGATTCCAACTTCGAGAAGCTTGCTTCAGTCCATAAATGGACCTTTGCAACTTGCACACTTTATTGGCATTCTCAGGAGTGACAAAACCCTCAGGTTGTGTCATGTACACATCCTCAAGTAGCTTTCCATTTAGGAATGCAGTTTTGACATCCATTTGCCATATCTCATAATCATAGTGTGCAGCAATAGCAAACAAAATTCGGATGGATTTAAGCATAGCAACTGGTGAAAAAGTTTCATCATAGTCAATACCATGAATTTGCTTGAAACCTTTTGCAACCAATCGTCCCTTAAAGGTAATCACATTACCATCCATGTCAGTTTTCTTCTTGAAAACCCATTTGCACCCTATGGGTTTTACCCCTTCAGGTGGGTCAACCAAAGTCCATACTTGGTTTTCATACATGGATTCCATCTCGGATTTCATGGCCACTAGCCACTTCTCAGAGTCAGGCCCCGACATAGCTTGTTGGTAGGTTGTGGGCTCATCCTGATCCATGAGCATCACATCACCAGTGTGAGTCACGAGAAATCCATATCTCTCAGGCTCACGCCGAATCCTACCAGACCTACGTGGGCTCTGTGCTACAGGAACAGACTCTTGAACCACAACATCTTGTGGTGTCTGTTCAGGTTCCATTTCAGGTTCGATGTCTCCTTGTTGTTCTTGAATTTCTTCAAGTTCTACTTTCCTCCCACTAGTTTCCTTTAGAGATAAACTCTTTCTCCTAAAAAGACACCAGTTCGAGCAACAAACACTTTTTGCTCAGAAGGATTGTAGAAATAGTAACCCTTTGTTTCTTTGGGATACCCAACAAAAAGGCATTTTTGAGATTTGGGCCCTAGTTTGTCAGAGGATTGACGTTTCACATAAGCGTCACAGCCCCAAATCTTCATAAAAGACAAATTGGGACGCCTCCCACTCCATATCTCATATGGTGTCTTTTGAACCGATTTAGATGGAACTCGGTTTAGTGTAAAAGCGGCTGTCTCTAGAGCATGTCCCCAAAAGGAGTTTGGAAGGTCAGCTTGACTCATCATAGAGCGAACCATGTCTAACAGAGTTCGATTTCTCCTTTCAGATACACCATTCCATTGAGGTGTACCTGGTGGAGTGAGTTGTGATACTATACCACACTCCTTCAGATAGTCAAGGAATTCTCGATCCAAGTACTCTCCACCTCGATCTGATCGAAGCACTTTGATACTTCTTCCCGAGTTGATTCTCTACTTCATTCTTGAATTCTTTGAACTTTTCAAAGGATTCTGACTTGTGTCTCATAAGATACACATAGCCATATCTGCTGAAGTCATCAGTGAAAGTAATGAAGTATTGGAAACCTCCTCTAGCTTGTGTAGACATAGGGCCACATACATCACTATGTATGAGTCCTAGTAAGTCATTAGCCCTTTCACTTTGCCCTGTGAATGGGGCTTTGGTCATCTTGCCCAACAAACATGACTCACATGTCTCATATGATTCAAAATCAAATGAGTCCAAGAGTCCATCCTTATGGAGCTTGGATATGCGGGTCTCATTTATATGGCCCAAGCGACAGTGCCAGAGATAGGTCGGGTTTGAATCATTTAATCTGACCTTCTTGGTATTCACATTATAGATTGGATCTTCGAGGTCTAGAACATACAACCCATTGCTAAGTTGAGCACTACCATAAAAGATTTCATTCAAATAAATAGAACAACATTTGTCCTTTATTATAAATGAAAAACCTTTCTTGTCCAAACAAGAAACAGAAATCAAATTTCTACTAATAGTAGGCACAAAGTAGCAGTTGTCTAATTCTAAAACTAATCCACTAGGTAAAGTGAGAACATAAGTCCCTACGGCTAAGGCAGCAACCCTTGCTCCATTTCCAACACGTAGGTCCACTTCACCTCGGGCCAATCTTCTACTTCTACTTAGATCCTGCACATTTGCACAAATGTGAGATCCACATCCAGTATCCAATACCCAAGATGAGGAAGTAGAAAAGTTAGCCTCTATAACAAAAATACCTGAAGTGGAAGTCTTACTTCCCTTTTCCTTAGCAAGTTCTTCAAGATAGAGCTTGCAATTGCGCTTCCAGTGTCCAGGTTGCTTACAATGGAAGCACTCCCCTTCCTTTGCCACACCACCCTTTGGTTTCAGTGCAGCTGAAGAAGAACTAGCATTGGACTTTCCATTAGCTTTATCCTTCTTCTTGTTGGCTTTTCCCTTTCCCTTGCCCTTTTGAACCATCAAAATGGGCTTAGCCTTCTTAAGGTTTTGCTCAGCAGTTCTCAACATGTTGAGCAATTCAGGGAGGGACTTGTCAAGGTCGTTCATGTTATAGTTCATGACGAACTGACTGTAGCTTTCAGGCAACGATTGCAAGACTACATCAATAGCCAACTCTTTCTGAAGAGCAAATCCCAAATTCTCAAGATTCTCAATGTACCCAATCATCTTGAGCACATGAGGACCCACGGGACTTCCCTCAGACATCTTGCACTGAAACAATGCCTTAGAGGTCTCAAACCTCTCATGCCTAGCTTGCTCTTGGAAAAGCATTTTGAGATGTTCGATCATATCGAACGCCCCCATGTTCTCATGTTGCTTCTGAAGCTCAGATTCCATGGTAATAAGCATGAGGCATGCAACATCCAAAGCATCATCAGAATGCCTCTTGTGAGCATCCCTTTCAGCTCTTGGAGCAGTGGCAGCAGGCTCATTCGGAATGGGCTGCTCTAGGACATAAGCCTTTCTCTCTTGTTTGAGGACTATCCTCAAGTTTCGGTACCATTTGAGAAAGTTGGTCCCATTCAGTTTTTCCTTCTCAAGGATCGATCGCAACGAAAGTGTCGATGTGTTTTGTGCCATGGTTATCTACAACAGTAAATATGCAGTGTAAGAGTCATGTATTTTAATTCATTTAATAAGGACTTTTATTAAACGATACTCCCACTATTTTCCTCAAAATAATAACCCTCGATATTATTTCGGAACACCTCGGCGCTAAGGTATTCTAGTGGGCCAAGATCCATATTTGACCACAACCTGAGTCAGCTTTGGCTTTTCTCTCAAGTTACAGCTATTTAGGTAGGCAACTCCTTGCCAATTGCATCTTATGCAACTCTTGGATAGTTGGGTGAACAACACTTGTCCAAGCTCATCTCATGAGCTTAAGCCCAACTCTATGCCTCTAAGTCCCTAATCCTATTAGGATGACTTAGTTAAGTCAGACCCAAAGTTAGCAATTTGGATATCACTATTATCCCATCGCGCCTTACCAAGATGAACATAGGTGCTTTGCTTTGGCAAACCCACCTAATGTTGATCAAAGTCTTGACGAGTGCCAACATTTGGAAGGCATCACATTTAATGACTTAATATTTGTTTGAGGGATTTTTTTCTTTTGATCTCACCAATTTGTTATCTCCGGTTGTCTTATACATGCATCACATACAAATATAAAACATGCATCTCATGCTTACAAGAAAGTAAACGTGACATGGTTATAGCCCAAACTATGCGATATTCTCAAGCCAATGAGAATATCATAAAAGCCTAAGAAAAGAAAAGAGTCTTCACAAGCTCCTTCTCTTCCTTTCTTGGTTGCCCTTTTGTTGTCACCTCCTTGGACATACCTCCTTGGATGATCCTTAGACATACAACCTTGGATGATCCCATAATGCACCATTACATCAATAATAGAAACCTCGAGTTACATTCGAGGGGAGTAAGGTGAGAAGAGAATGTACAATGAGAGTGATAAGAAAAGGCACGACTCGCAGGCCGTATTTACAAGTACAACCAATCAAGGGCTATAACCATGCACCATGCTTCAAACACCAATCAGCATATCATGTCAAATCTCATTCAACAAAGATGCATGCCAATTTTCGCGCGTTGATTAACCAGTTTTTATTTATGTGGCGCTTCGCATACGGCTGGTCCCGCGGTGGTTGGACCGGTCAGCGGACGAGGTCAAGGGGAGCCGCCCTTGCGGGGGGCGTGGGGGGCAGCGCCCCCCTGCGCGCAAAAAATTGTCTTACAATTGCTTAGCCCGAAATCTTCTATTTTCGAGCAAGTAGGCACCCGAGACTCCTCCATTCGAGCCACCAAAAATACCTTACTTTCGGTGCCCGAACAGGCCGAATCCGAACCAAAGCTAGGGTTTTTGCAACTATTGCAAGAATCCTAATCCATATAGGTATCTCATACCATTCAATTTCGAGGTTAATCTCATTAACCAATTTGTGTCGTTTCTTCATATATCTCATATGTTCATTACGAAGTTCCAGTTTCATGCATCATGAATCAATCTAATTAATCATGGCCGAAAAGCAACCGAACACATAGCATCATGCGATTCAACACTCAATCCCGATTTAGGGTTTCACCAGTAGCTCTGATACCACTGTTGGGTTTCGGGAGCCAAACAGTGCAGTGGAATTTAACCGAAACCCTCCAGGATCCAAGTGAAACGGGGTAAACCGGGTGTTCGAAAATTTTCATACCTAATTTTCGGTTGAGATCTCTCACTCAACTGTAGAGTTCGAATCACAAAACCTTGAACAGTTGACGTGTTCAGGCTCTCTATGGTATCCACACGAGCCTCTCGGGATCACCACGCTTCCACCACGTCCCGGCAGATGCGTTTCTCTTGCGCTCGCAGTGCTAGCTTGCGTCCTCCAAGGAATTGCAAGAGAAGAGTGTGGCTGTCCTTTTTGGGAGGCTAGGGCAAGGAGACCTGCGAATTTCTCACTTAAAAGTTGTATTTATAGTGAAGACTCAACTTCCAGGCCTAATGGGTTTCAAAGCCCTAATCCAATTAGGATTTAATTTCGGGCTTAATAATGGCTCAACTCTTTGGGCCCATTATTAATACGAAATTAAAGTGAAACCATAACCCAAATAATTAGCCCATGCACTCTAATGATCCAAATAGCTCTATGTGTGCGACCCAATAGGCTCTTGCCATGTTGGCAATGATCATAAATCACATTTATGATCATAAGCAATGAGCGGTGTCTAGCAACACATCATTGCTACCCAAGTGACAAGATTGTCGGATGAATTCGACTAAACCTTTATGATCATCACCGATATATGCCATTGTCCCTTTGTCCAAGATATCAAGACTAAGCACGAGACATGGAATGTGTCACTCTCGTATAGCCCAATCTTTGGTTTCTTGATTACCGAGTAGACCAACTTAAACTGATGACATTGATATCGTATATCAACTCATCCGAGCATGGCCATGCATTTTCTAAGTCTCACTCTATCAAGGGGCCCGAAGATATCACTCCCGTTACATAGGAGGGACAAATCCCATCTTGATCATACAAATCCCTCCGCATGATATGTGACATACCCAATGACCTCCTTCAAGTTCACTCAGTTACGAGCAACAAAGGAAAGTATCAAAGTATGTGACTCACATGTAGGGAACCTTGATGATCTTAGGTCGAAGGACTACATATACCATGATCACTATGAGAATCACTTATGACACTCATATAACGATCCATGTAGTGTTCTCATGGTGGGTCGGTCCAGTACACAAGTTCTCCAACTTGTACCCATATGTAGACTACATATCTCATATTAGTCTCCACATATGCTAGTCGTTATGTATTATTGCAACCCGCTCCACAATAATACTAGACCAGGGACGTTTAAGAATATCATTATTCTAGGGTTACAATTATGTTTATTACGTTACGCAGAAACAAAACAACAAACATAATTGCTGGATTAATGCCTTAATAAAATATCATGACTCAATGTGCAAAAAATACAATCATCTCATGATTATCTCTATAGATCCTGATGCCTAACACATAGGCTGCTTCACCCAAGTCCTTCATAGAGAAACATTTCCACAGCCAAGTCTTCACAGACTGTAGCTAGGAATGTCATTCCCGATGAGTAGTATGTCATCTACATACAACACCAAGAAGACAATAGCGCTCCCACTAACCTTCTTGTAGACACAAGGTTCATCTTCATTTTTGATAAAACCAAACTCTTTGATTGCTTCATCAAAACGAAGATTCCAACTTCGAGAAGCTTGCTTCAGTCCATAAATGGACCTTTGCAACTTGCACACTTTATTGGCATTCTCAGGAGTGACAAAACCCTCAGGTTGTGTCATGTACACATCCTCAAGTAGCTTTCCATTTAGGAATGCAGTTTTGACATCCATTTGCCATATCTCATAATCATAGTGTGCAGCAATAGCAAACAAAATTCGGATGGATTTAAGCATAGCAACTGGTGAAAAAGTTTCATCATAGTCAATACCATGAATTTGCTTGAAACCTTTTGCAACCAATCGTCCCTTAAAGGTAATCACATTACCATCCATGTCAGTTTTCTTCTTGAAAACCCATTTGCACCCTATGGGTTTTACCCCTTCAGGTGGGTCAACCAAAGTCCATACTTGGTTTTCATACATGGATTCCATCTCGGATTTCATGGCCACTAGCCACTTCTCAGAGTCAGGCCCCGACATAGCTTGTTGGTAGGTTGTGGGCTCATCCTGATCCATGAGCATCACATCACCAGTGTGAGTCATGAGAAATCCATATCTCTCAGGCTCACGCCGAATCCTACCAGACCTACGTGGGCTCTGTGCTACAGGAACAGACTCTTGAACCACAACATCTTGTGGTGTCTGTTCAGGTTCCATTTCAGGTTCGATGTCTCCTTGTTGTTCTTGAATTTCTTCAAGTTCTACTTTCCTCCCACTAGTTTCTTTAGAGATAAACTCTTTCTCTAAAAAGACACCAGTTCGAGCAACAAACACTTTTTGCTCAGAAGGATTGTAGAAATAGTAACCCTTTGTTTCTTTGGGATACCCAACAAAAAGGAATTTTTGAGATTTGGGCCCTAGTTTGTCAGAGGATTGACGTTTCACATAAGCATCACAGCCCCAAATCTTCATAAAAGACAAATTGGGACGCCTCCCACTCCATATCTCATATGGTGTCTTTTGAACCGATTTAGATGGAACTCGGTTTAGTGTAAAAGCGGCTGTCTCTAGAGCATGTCCCCAAAAGGAGTTTGGAAGGTCAGCTTGACTCATCATAGAGCGAACCATGTCTAACAGAGTTCGATTTCTCCTTTCAGATACACCATTCCATTGAGGTGTACCTGGTGGAGTGAGTTGTGATACTATACCACACTCCTTCAGATAGTCAAGGAATTCTCGATCCAAGTACTCTCCACCTCGATCTGATCGAAGCACTTTGATACTCTTCCCGAGTTGATTCTCTACTTCATTCTTGAATTCTTTGAACTTTTCAAAGGATTCTGACTTGTGTCTCATAAGATACACATAGCCATATCTGCTGAAGTCATCAGTGAAAGTAATGAAGTATTGGAAACCTCCTCTAGCTTGTGTAGACATAGGGCCACATACATCACTATGTATGAGTCCTAGTAAGTCATTAGCCCTTTCACTTTGCCCTGTGAATGGGGCTTTGGTCATCTTGCCCAACAAACATGACTCACATGTCTCATATGATTCAAAATCAAATGAGTCCAAGAGTCCATCCTTATGGAGCTTGGATATGCGGGTCTCATTTATATGGCCCAAGCGACAGTGCCAGAGATAGGTCGGGTTTGAATCATTTAATCTGACCTTCTTGGTATTCACATTATAGATTGGATCTTCGAGGTCTAGAACATACAACCCATTGCTAAGTTGAGCACTACCATAAAAGATTTCATTCAAATAAATAGAACAACATTTGTCCTTTATTATAAATGAAAAACCTTTCTTGTCCAAACAAGAAACAGAAATCAAATTTCTACTAATAGTAGGCACAAAGTAGCAGTTGTCTAATTCTAAAACTAATCCACTAGGTAAAGTGAGAACATAAGTCCCTACGGCTAAGGCAGCAACCCTTGCTCCATTTCCAACACGTAGGTCCACTTCACCTCGGGCCAATCTTCTACTTCTACTTAGATCCTGCACATTTGCACAAATGTGAGATCCACATCCAGTATCCAATACCCAAGATGAGGAAGTAGAAAAGTTAGCCTCTATAACAAAAATACCTGAAGTGGAAGTCTTACTTCCCTTTTCCTTAGCAAGTTCTTCAAGATAGAGCTTGCAGTTGCGCTTCCAGTGTCCAGGTTGCTTACAATGGAAGCACTCCCCTTCCTTTGCCACACCACCCTTTGGTTTCAGTGCAGCTGAAGAAGAATTAGCATTGGACTTTCCATTAGCTTTATCCTTCTTCTTGTTGGCTTTTCCCTTTCCCTTGCCCTTTTGAACCATCAAAATGGGCTTAGCCTTCTTAAGGTTTTGCTCAGCAGTTCTCAACATGTTGAGCAATTCAGGGAGGGACTTGTCAAGGTCATTCATGTTATAGTTCATGACAAACTGACTGTAGCTTTCAGGCAACGATTGCAAGACTACATCAATAGCCAACTCTTTCTGAAGAGCAAATCCCAAATTCTCAAGATTCTCAATGTACCCAATCATCTTGAGCACATGAGGACCCACGGGACTTCCCTCAGACATCTTGCACTGAAACAATGCCTTAGAGGTCTCAAACCTCTCATGCCTAGCTTGCTCTTGGAAAAGCATTTTGAGATGTTCGATCATATCGAACGCCCCCATGTTCTCATGTTGCTTCTGAAGCTCAGATTCCATGGTAATAAGCATGAGGCATGCAACATCCAAAGCATCATCAGAATGCCTCTTGTGAGCATCCCTTTCAGCTCTTGGAGCAGTGGCAGCAGGCTCATTCGGAATGGGCTGCTCTAGGACATAAGCCTTTCTCTCTTGTTTGAGGACTATCCTCAAGTTTCGGTACCATTTGAGAAAGTTGGTCCCATTCAGTTTTTCCTTCTCAAGGATCGATCGCAACGAAAGTGTCGATGTGTTTTGTGCCATGGTTATCTACAACAGTAAATATGCAGTGTAAGAGTCATGTATTTTAATTCATTTAATAAGGACTTTTATTAAACGATACTCCCACTATTTTCCTCAAAATAATAACCCTCGATATTATTTCGGAACACCTCGGCGCTAAGGTATTCTAGTGGGCCAAGATCCATATTTGACCACAACCTGAGTCAGCTTTGGCTTTTCTCTCAAGTTACAGCTATTTAGGTAGGCAACTCCTTGCCAATTGCATCTTATGCAACTCTTGGATAGTTGGGTGAACAACACTTGTCCAAGCTCATCTCATGAACTTAAGCCCAACTCTATGCCTCTAAGTCCCTAATCCTATTAGGATGACTTAGTTAAGTCGAACCCAAAGTTAGCAATTTGGATATCACTATTATCCCATCGCGCCTTACCAAGATGAACATAGGTGCTTTGCTTTGGCAAACCCACCTAATGTTGATCAAAGTCTTGACGAGTGCCAACATTTGGAAGGCATCACATTTATGACTTAATATTTGTTTGAGGGATTTTTTTTCGTTTGATCTCACCAATTTGTTATCTTCGGTTGTCTTATACATGCATCACATACAAATATAAAACATGCATCTCATGCGTTCAAGAAAGTAAACGTGACATGGTTATAGCCCAAACTATGCGATATTCTCAAGCCAATGAGAATATCATAAAAGCCTAAGAAAAGAAAAGAGTCTTCATAAGCTCCTTCTCTTCCTTTCTTGGTTGCCTTTTTGTTGTCACCTCCTTGGACATACCACCTTGGATGATCCCATAATGCACCATTACATCAATAATAGAAACCTCGAGTTACATTCGAGGGGAGTAAGGTGAGAAGAGAATGTACAATGAGAGTGATAAGAAAAGGCACGACTCGCAGGCCGTATTTACAAGTACAACCAATCAAGGGCTATAACCATGCACCATGCTTCAAACACCAATCAGCATATCATGTCAAATCTCATTCAACAAAGATGCATGCCAATTTTTGCGCGTTGATTAACCAGTTTTTATTTATGTGGCGCTTCGCATACGGCGGTCCCGCTGGCCGGTCAGTGGGCGGTGGTTCCGCTGACCGGTCAGCGGACGGGGTCAAGGGGAGCCGCCCTTGCGGGGGGCGTGGGGGGCAGCGCCCCCCGGCGCAAAAAATTGTCTTACAATTGCTTAGCCCGAAATCTTCTATTTCGAGCAAGTAGGCACCCGAGACTCCTCCATTCGAGCCACCAAAAATACCTTACTTTCGGTGCCCGAACAGGCCGAATCCGAACAAAGCTAGGGTTTTTGCAACTATTGCAAGAATCCTAATCCATATAGGTATCTCATACCATTCAATTTCAGGTTAATCTCATTAACCAATTAGTGTCGTTTCTTCATATATGTCATATGTTCATTACGAATTCCAGTTTCATGCATCTTGAATCAATCTAATTAATCATGGCCGAAAAGCAACCGAACACATAGCATCATGCGATTCAACACTCAATCCCGATTTAGGGTTTCACCAGTAGCTCTGATACCACTGATGGGTTTCGGGAGCCAAACAGTGCAGCGGAATTTAACCGAAACCCTCCAGGATCCAAGTGAAACGGGGTAAACCGGGTGTTCGAAAATTTTCATACCTAATTTTCGGTTGAGATCTCTCACTCAACTGTAGAGTTCGAATCACAAAACCTGAACAGTTGACATGTTCAAGGCTCTCTATGGTATCCACACGAGCCTCTCGGGATCACCACGCTTCCACCACGTCCCGACAGATGCGTTTCTCTTGCGCTCGCAGTGCTAGCTTGCGTCCTCCAAGGAATTGCAAGAGAAGAGTGTGGCTGTCCTTTTTGGAGGCTAGGGCAAGGAGACCTGCGAATTTCTCACTTAAAAGTTGTATTTATAGTGAAGACTCAACTTCCAGGCCTAATGGGTTTCAAAGCCCTAATCCAATTAGGATTTAATTTCAGGCTTAATAATGGCTCAACTCTTGGGCCCATTATTAATACGAAATTTAAGTGAAACCATAACCCAAATAATTAGCCCATGCACTCTAATGATCCAAATAGCTCTATGTGTGCGACCCAATAGGCTCTTACCATGTTGGCAATGATCATAAATCACATTTATGATCATAAGCAATGAGCGGTGTCTAGCAACACATCATTGCTACCCAAGTGACAAGATTGTCGGTGAATCGACTAAACCTTTATGATCATCACCGATATATGCCATTGTCCCTTTGTCCAAGATATCAAGACTAAGCACGAGACATGGAATGTGTCACTCTCGTATAGCCCAATCTTTGGTTTCTTGATTACCGAGTAGACCAACTTAAACTGATGACATTGATATCGTATATCAACTCATCCGAGCATGGCCATGCATTTTCTAAGTCTCACTCTATCAAGGGGCCCGAAGATATCACTCCCGTTACATAGGAGGGACAAATCCCATCTTGATCATACAAATCCCTCCGCATGATATGTGACATACCCAATGACCTCCTTCAAGTTCACTCAGTTACGAGCAACAAAGGAAAGTATCAAAGTATGTGACTCACATGTAGGGAACCTTGATGATCTTAGGTCGAAGGACTACATATACCATGATCACTATGAGAATCACTTATGACACTCATATAACGATCCATGTAGTGTTCTCATGGTGGGTCGGTCCAGTACACAAGTTCTCCAACTTGTACCCATATGTAGACTACATATCTCATATTAGTCTCCACATATGCTAGTCGTTATGTATTATTGCAACCCGCTCCACAATAATACTAGACCAGGGACGTTTAAGAATATCATTATTCTAGGGTTACAATTATGTTTATTAACGTTACGCAGAAACAAAACAACAAACATAATTGCTGGATTAATGCCTTAATAAAATATCATGACTCAATGTGCAAAAAATACAATCATCTCATGATTGGCTTTTGGGCACAACACTAA
>SMDT01002214.1:0-47951 GCA_005392925.1 Aquilaria sinensis | reverse complement strand
TATATATGCATTGTGGTTTAGTGGTTTAAAGTGCTTGGATCACGCTTTTATGAATGGTTACATTGCCTAGTGAATCCATGTGCTACCCTTACTAAGTTTCTCAATGAAACTTACTCCCCTCCATTCGGTCATTTCAAGGTCCAGAAGAAAGATTGGCCTTCAAACTCACCTTTTTTTGGGTTTGAGTGTTCATCTGAAATTTCCAGACACATGACCTTCCATATATGTAGTTTTGTGATATGAGAATTTTGGGTGATTTTTATGAGCAAATTTGGTATGTTTAATGGTGGTACTTATTTTGTTGTGCAGCAGCTGACCTGCATCCTTTTTTTGGAGTTCTACATTGTATCTCAGGCACTCCTTTAACCTAGGGTCCGTATTTAGCTGCGTTAAGACCATATTATGGTGCATGCATGCATGTACATGTATTTTTATGTAAAATGAGACAAGTATGTGAACATTTGATTAATGTCTTGGCTATGTAAGTGATGTGGTGCAAAGCTGCCCAAGTGCGAATGATGGGCTGCTTATTTGTAAATTCTGTTTTGGCCACATAAAGTTGCTAGATTCAAGAGAATGTAATTAATACGTGTAATGGAAATATATGGGAGAGCCTTGGAGGGCTTTCCCCTTGTGAATGAAGTGTTTGCATGGTTTGGAAAAATTGTACGGGCAAAATGGTCCAAAAGTTGCCAGAATTTCGACTCTGGACCTCAAGTTTAATATCTCCCTGTGTAGATTGAATCTTGGTATGAAATTTTGACCACACCTAGAGAACATCTATAGGTTGAACTGGAATTTTGAATTTATGGATTTGGATCCTTGTAGCCAAAGATATGACGTTACAAAATTAGCTGAGTTACTGTTCATTTGGTCAGAATTTTTGTAACCAACTTAAAAAATCCATAACTTGGTCCATAGGTGGGCTATCGATGTAAAAAAAAATTTCTTGGTTTGATCTAAGTCTCTAATTGATAATGGAGCAAATAAAACAGGGGGGTATGAGGCTAGAATGATACAGTTTATTAGTGGAAGTTACAGGTGCAGTAGCTGGTCACTAGAACTTAACAAGATTGCCTAATGTGTGGTAGCCAAGATTAAGACTTGTGCTAGTGTTTTCCTTCCTTTTGCTGCCATGGTGTGCATGAAATGTGAATATGTGTGTTTAATGTTTGGACCAATATTCATGTGTTTACATAGTGCCCAAGAGGGCCACTTGGGTATGCACACTAAGGGTGTTGTTCTGATGGCCTATAGAACATTACCAATCCTGGGAGTCTTAAATGCACAATTTTGGCACCATAATTGGACTACCCCAGAGTGGGTAACACAAAGGCCCTTCTTCCAAGCGTGATCTTCCGCCTAGGGAGCCTGCACAGCTTCGCCTGCAAAGTCCCACCGAAGTTCCATTAGTACGTTATCCCTTAGCCACTCGTCTATAAGATCTAAAATGCCAAAAATTCCCAAACCCATAGAAGAATGGCTAAGGGACAAACCTGGTGGAAGTTCCGCGTCATCGGCTTCGGAGTCACTCACTTCGAGAACCTCGTCGGGGACATTTTTGCCTTTCCTTTTTCGGTGCTCATCCTGCTCCTCGGCCGAAAACCTCCCAACTAAGGTCTCCAAAGTCTTAGCCGCCGTACTAGGACTGAGAGGAGTGGAATGGATAGATGCTTCCAAGGGAAGATCTTCCCGAACAGGGGTTTGGTCCTCAGTCCCCACGTCGTCTTCAGGAGGTGGAGGAATGTGGTCTTCCTTCATCTTCTTCGGCCTTGGAACCGAAGAGGATCCCTCGGGCGGTTTCTTTCACTTTGCCACCACCTTCTTCCTGGTCTGCTCCCCATTCTTGACTTGGCCGAAGAAGAGGGGCTTCTAGAAGGTGCCAGATTTGTCACCCATCTTTGCAAATAGAAGAATATCAGTGTAAGTATGCACAGAGAAAGATGAAAAAATCTGGAAAGGAACTTACTCTCTTTAACGGCCGAGTTTGTGAGTTCACCCCGAAGGAGCATTACCAACCACGACTTCTTTCCGTCAAAAGGAGGTTGTGGCATGTTCAGGTCGATAATGTGCTCCTTGATCACCCCTAGTTCCCGAAGGACCTCTTCGGTCATTAAGTTCCATCTGATGGGGAAGGGGTACAAGGAACGGGGGCGGACCTCTGGGTCCCAGTCCACGATAGCCCGAATATGACTATCAAACTCTTCAAACTAGGCCTCCAATTTTAGGGTTAGCAGTTTTAGGGGGTCGACTACATCTATAGGCAGAGTCCCCCACGCCCAGTTGGTTTGAATGTGCCCCCACTGGTCTGCCACCTTCAAGAAGAAGAACTTCCTCTGCCACCCTCGCCAACTATCCTTCGTGTTGAAGGTAAATGTGAACTTCTTACTCCCAGAACCCCGAGGAAGCAAGAAATAAAAGCCACCCTTCGGGACGGGGTGGAGTTTGTAGTATTGCATGAAAAAAATGAAGTGAGGTTCTATCTTAAAAACCCCACACATGCAAAGGAAAGCATTGAAATAGGAGTAAGAGTTGGGAGGAAGCTGATTCACGGCTATGCCATGGAATTGGCAGAAGTCGCAAACCATCTTTGGCGGAGGAAACCGAAGTCCGGCCTTCAGTTGGGCCCGAAAAACGGTCACCTCGTCCGTATTATTCATATAACTGAACAGGCCAGGAGTAGGTAGCTTGATAACTGAGTAAGAAGGGAGAAAGAATTTAGTTGTCCACTTCACTAACTTCTTCGAAGTGGTACAACTCGGGTGAGAATTCAAAGGAAGCCAGCTCTCAAGAACAGTCTGAACAGACATAAGCGGAACGGGGGAAGACATTGGGAGGAGAGAAATCTAACTTCGGAAAGACTAAAAGAAAAGAAGGAAACTACACCGAAAAATGACTTCGAAAGAAGAAGATGACTTCAGGAAAGAAGAAAAGGCTATAAAAAGCAGGAAATCGAAGGACCTCGGGAAGGAAAACCCACCAAAACTTTTGACGAAGTCTGGATTCCTGGACGCCGTCCTAAAAGTCTGCCAGAAATCACACCGCCGCTACCGCCACCGCAGAAAAAAGGAGAGAATTCAAGAGCAGAAGAGAGCAAGAGAGCGTAAGTGTGAAAAAACAAATAAGGAAAGGGGAATTTATAGGCCGAAGGAAGGAGGCGAAACATCGCCATAATTGCCCCTCGAAGGCAAAACGGATGCGACCATTCCCAATAACCAGGTGACACGTGTCACCAAGAGCGGGAAACAAAGGCACACCCCTAACAACTGTCAAACTTAGGCCCTTCCCAAGAAAACGCGCCAGGTGGACATGACGGTCCATTAACAGGCATTAAAGATCCTGGAACACACTTTAATTGGAGAAACAACCTCGGGAACAGCAGATGCCTCTCCCGAGAAAATAAATACCATTATCCTGGCAAGGACAAATATTCTGGATCAAGGAGACTTTCATCCGAAGAGGGTGACCTTGGCCATTTCGGGGTCCGGACAGGCCTCCGAAGGGATCCACGATTGGCTCCCGAGAGCTCAAAAGCCGAAGATATATCTTTGGCTCTCCGAGGGGGGCATATGATAGCCAAAGGGCTATTACCCTCTGAACTCCTAAGCTCTGACAAGCACCACCCTCGGTAAAAGTTGAGCACCATCCTCGGAGAAGGTCGAGTCTCGCCCTCGGAGTGGGCGAGTGGCAACCTCGGGAAAAGAGGGTACGCAGTCCTTGACCCTTTAATCTCGGTAAACCACCATCCTTGGCAAGGTAGAACTTCTCCCAAAGGTGCCTTGCTCCGTCGAAGGACTCATCCTGAGCCCTCCGTGGTGATATCTAGCCGAAGGGGGCTCCTGCCCCGAAGAGGTCTCTTTCACCGAAGGGGTCTTGTGAACATGACAAAAATAGTTAAGAACCCTCTGACACAGAGACCTCGCACACGCCCCTGACACACTGACCTTCCACGGCCCTGACTTCTAGCCAGAACGGCCTATGGCCAGCTAAAGATCCCCATTCTCGAAGGTACAGACCGCATCTGGCCGAACATGTGTCATCATCTAAGCGGGCTGTGTCAAACGGACTTCTCCCAATGTCCTCCTATAAATACTTGGGGTAACTACCTTGGTAAAGACACAAGCAAAACTCTCTAAGAGAACTCTCTCCTCTTTTACTTTCTACTTTCTGCTCCTTACTCGCAAAATACTAACTTGGGAGTCGGAGGTTCCTCCCCTGGAAACACATTCCGGGGAGCTCCTAACCCTTGTTCTTTTGAGTATTTTAGGCACCATCACGCCGGAAGTCTCCTCTTCAGACACCCTCCACACCGGAAGCCCCTACTTCAGGTCACTATGTCGTACAACGAAGATGCCGATGGGCATCAACTAGCAAGTTGCACTTGCCAGCCTAACTAGTGATAAATCACCAGTTGAACCTCTCCCTTAGTATGTTATGCAGGGGAATTATGGTGGGACTATTGTAGACTAGGTCATTTAGACCTTGTAGACTAGGTGCACTAAGGTTTCACCTTGCAACCTCGTGGCTATGGCACGGCTAGGTCGCCAAGGGTTCTAAACCTTTCACCCGAGCTAATGGTACTTAGTTATGCTCATTTGCAACTAGTTTCCTTGCTTATGGCTCAAGCAACCATAAAATCTTTCAAACCTTAAGGAAATGCTTAAGTCTTGAGGGACTTTCAGAAGTCTCAGAGTACCCCTGGCATACTTAGGCCCCAAGGCACCCTAAGAACTCCCTTAGGTCTCACCTCGATCACCCTAGCAAAATGTGAGAAATTCTACCATCTTGCCTGTGGCGACGCGTCGCCACAGTTGGTAACGTTCGGACCACATTTGCACAATTGGCAACGCGTCGCGAACTGGTGCACGAAATTGGCGACGCGTCGCCAATCTGCGAATCTGCAGAATTGGCACGCATTTTACTGCTATGAACTTTGGACACTTAGCAAACATAGTAAACATGCTTGGAAAGCCTCCAAATTTCACACACACATAGACCATGTTGCATAGAACATAACCAACTATCACAAGCCAATCTATGATGTCTCGTAACATCATCCAAATCCTCTCAAA
Source organism: Aquilaria sinensis (assembly GCA_005392925.1). NCBI lineage: Eukaryota > Viridiplantae > Streptophyta > Magnoliopsida > Malvales > Thymelaeaceae > Aquilaria > Aquilaria sinensis. The sequence goes on along the minus strand of SMDT01002214.1, from coordinate 42,879 downwards.
CCTCATAGTCCACCACAATTCAACCAAATCCTCTAACTAATGCTATTGCTAGAATCACTCAAATTCTTCAAGCAAACTCATGTCAATAGCATTAATTGGTCTTCAAGTCATAACTCCCTTACCTCAATTCCAAGTAACAAGCAAGAATCAACCTCTTTTCCAATCAACTAAGCTCACCAAAGTATCACCTAAGTTCCAAACAAAAACATAGACACCAATCATCAAAACCTTGCTTCCTAACCAAAACCCAAGCTCCAAACTAACCAAATAACATGAATTCAATCAAGAACACATTGGTTACCTCATATCAAAAATAGGGGATGTGAGAAAACACACTTCCAAGCTCCAAACCATGGTTTAATGCTTGAAATGAGCTCCTCCTAGCTTATATACTCTTGATAGCTCTTCTTGGCACCAAGAAATCTTGATTTCAAGGTTGAATTGAGAGCAAAATGAGAGTGAGAAGGTTGGAAATGAGATTATGGCAGCCATAGCCTCACTTTCCCCTTCTTAAACCCTCACTTAACCTCCAAGCCACCAAAGTATTAAGCTTAATACAATTAAACCCCCATCTTTTGGTACTTAGTTATTCTTGATTAAATTCTTGTTTATTTCTTCCAAGTTTGGGTTAAGGTTGAAAGTTAAGTTATAAAAACTCATTTTAACCACTCGGGACCACGCCCAGCTATTCAGGATGCAAAATTACCATTTTGCCCCTGAACCTCATTTAGTGCCTTATCTTCCTCGGAACTTAGTGAACTTTGCTAAACTTCTCTATTCTTGCTATGTAAACTTGAAATTAGGTTCCAAACTTAATTTAGAACACTTTACCTTCCTCAGGAGTGCCTGCTACTAGGAGGTCCATAACAATAACCAAGGTTAAAATATGTCAAAAACTATCATTTTCCAATCCTAAATGGTTGGTAAAAATGTTGTCCAACTGTGGCCTAAATTTGAAAAATTTGCAAACATGCCACTACTAAAGACCAATAAAGACATAAAGCTAGAAAAAAATCATTTTCTCTCCATTTTCTTCCAAAAATTTGACCGCCACCTGATAGGGTTCTTTCTTAAAGTCTTCCACATCCTTCCATAGCCACCTTATTGCAAACAATCAATATAAGCAAAGAGAAGACAACCAAAGTATCAAGGAAGACCATAAACCCTAGTTTTTGGGTTTAAGGTTTATTGGATTTCCAGCAAAAGGTAAGGAGTTCTCTTGCTTTCATGGGATGTTTACTGTATTTCCAAGCGTCCATGGCACTAGGGCTTAGCTTAGAAGAGAGGCATTAGCTTGATGAACCAAGCTTAGTGAGGGGAGTTCACTTATTGAAGGTTTTGGTGACCTAGTGTGAAGTGCACAGTGATGGCAGTGAATTTAAGGGTTTCTAGATCGTAAAGTTAGTACTAACTAGTGTTAAAACTCTCCTAAGGCCAAGCTTATGCTTGAGGATGGCTGCCATAGTGATCTACTTATGTTTATTACATGTTTTATGGACTAACTAACGAATGTTGTTACTACCGCATAGATGTGTTTGTTGTTTGCATTTGATTGCCGCATTTGGATGCTCTATATTGGATATTTTCATTGTGTTTTCTTGTGTTTTAGTGTATTTGGATTTAGGTGATTGCTAAAGGTTACATTATCTTAGTGTTAAAGTGTTCCCCTTACTAAGTTTCTCCATGAAATTTACCTCCCCTCAAATCTGCCCATTTCAGGTCCAGCAGAAATATCACATTCAAACTGACACTTTTCAAATGATTTTTGATCTGAAATTTCAGGTTCATGAACTTCCATGTGTCTAGTTATGATCTGGAAAGGTTGCTGATTATAGGATCACATTTGGTTTTTTTAGGGATGGTTCTTATTGTGTTACGCAGCAGCTGTCTAGCACCTTGTTTTGGAGTGCATTGTGTCTCAAGCATCTCCTGTGACTTGGGTACATGTCGTTAGCTGATTTAAGGCCATGATGTAGTGCATGGATGCATGAACATGTAAGGCATGTAAATTTGGAACAAGTATGTAAACATTTGAGGATTGTTTTGCTATGTATGGGAAGGTGGTGCACAAGCTGTCTAAGTGTGAATGATGGGCTGCATGTTTGTAAATTCTGTTTTGACCACATAAAGTTCCTATATGCAAGATCATGTAATTTCTATATGTATTGGACATGTATGGGATAGCCTTGGAGGGCTTACCCCTTTGTGAATGAAGTGTTTGCACACTTATGAAATTTTGTATGGGCATAATGGTCATGAAGTGGACAGAATTTTGACCCTGCACTTAAAGTTCTATATCTTCCCGTGTAAAATGAATCTTGGTATGAAATTTTGACCACACCTAGAGCACATCTAGAGTTTTAATTTTGATTTCAAATTTCTTGAATTTGGAGCCCTGTAGACAAAGTTATGATGTTGCAAAGTTGGGAGATTTATTGTTCATTTGGTCAGAATTTTGTAACCAACTTAAAAAATCCATAACTTGGTCCATAGGTGGGCTATTGATGTAAAACCAAATTCCACGGTTTGGTTTAAGTTTCTAATTGATAATGGAGCAAAATAAAATATGGGGGTACATGGCTAGATTAATACAATTTTTTTGAGAGAAGTTTGGGTGCAGTGGCTGGTTACTTAAACTTAACAAGATTGCCTAATGTGTGGTAGCCAAGATTAAGACTTGTGCTAGTGTTTTCCTTCCTTGCTGCCATGGTGTGCATAAAATGTGAATATGTGTGTAATGGTTGGACCAATATGCATGTATTTACATAGTGCCCAAGAGGGCCACTTGGGTATGCACACCAGGGGTGTTGTTCTGATGGCATACAGAACATACCAACCTTAGGAGTTTTGAATACACAATTTTGGCATCATAACTGGACTACCCCAGAGTGGGTAATAGCCTTGCTCTATGGATGCTTTGAATAATATAGTAAATAGTCCATGAGAGCAACAGAACTCCTTACTTTGTGGGTAGACCGATATTTGAGCTTGATCCTAGGTGCACCCAAAGAATAGCACCAAGAAGCTTTCAATTATGCTTCCTTGACTTCAATTTCAAGTAGTTGCAAACTTGGAGGTATGGTGGCTATGGAGGAAGTGTGGAGGTGAGGGGACTATGTTTCTTTGCTGCTAGAGCAGGCTAAATGTGACAGATAAGGATAAAGATGGCCACTTATATGGACTTAAGTGCACAAACACACTTAACTAGCCTTAACCAGGCTTTATGTCATTTTCCTTGCTACAAGACCATGGTTTCTTAGTCTTAATTTCTTGCCCCAGATTTGAACTCCTTTCTATGCTTTGGCCAGTGGTCCATTGAGTGGGATAACTTTAAAATGTCTTCATTCACATAAGTTAAAGGCATGGACATCCAAAGGCCTACACTAGGGCATTTAGGTCCTTAAAGCCTTTTGTGTTTTCTTTGTCCAAACTTGTCTTGCATAAGCAATTTTGCCCTCCAATAGTTCTTTTATACCATCCATATCCTTTTTATAACTCTCCTTAGCTCTCTTTTGAGAGTTTTTGTCATTGAGTATCCGAATTGCCAAAACCTTACAAAAATGTCCATAGGATGCTTGACAAACAAGCAATCCTTAAGGCTTTTCTTGGGGGCCAAGTTACCAACTTAGAACACTTTTAAAAAGGTGTTGATCATGCCCTTTATCCCTTACATTTCAATTACTATGATGAGAATTACACAATATAATGATTTTTTTTACCATTATGCCAAACTCTGTAATTCTCTTATTTTTGTGAGGTGGTAACAGGCTGTATGTCGGCCTAATGAATATGCCTTCACTTTTCCTCCCCTTCACTTGGCCATCTATTTTTGTGCCTTTTTCATACTTTGCCTCATTAGCATTAGTACTTGCAGTTGTTCATCGATGGATTCACCCAGTCCGGAAAAATATCATTATTTCATAGCTCTCTAAAAGTTAGAATGAATTTTCCCAACTATTGAGATTCTGCTCTTATTTTTTGCCAAACTGACCAAGTTTCATTCAGAGCTCAAATCTCTCCTCCATCCCCTATCTCTATTCCTCTGGCAACTATAACCACCTTCACTGTTCTCATGATTTTGCTAAGTACAAGACTCAACTCATGAGCTTAGGGAGAAGCTTCCCGTGAAATTTTTTCATTGCTAAGTATTCCTCACATTGTGTTTATCGCCTTTGGTCAGTACATCAGCTATATTCCATGAAGTACCTTTTTAGGCAATCTTCATGCCATGTGTTCTTCAACTCATTTCATGAGTAACATTTTAATCTGAAGACTTTAGGTTTGACTTCACTAATGACCCCATAAGGTCCTTCCCAATTAGCTATCAGAACACCATGCATTGGTGTTCGGAGTTTCACCTCTGTGGTAAGGAATACTAGATCCCCTACTCTAATTTCTTTCAGCTTAGCCCTTTTGTTTGCTGAAGTGGCTACTCTCTATTGAAATGCCTTTCTTCAGAGTTTTTCAAGCTTTTAGTGTTATTTTAACACATCCAATTTGACCCTCAGGCGTTCAGCATTGGAGTTATTATTGAAAACATGCACCCTTATGGATGAGTGAACTATTTCCACTAGAATCAATGCTTCTGTGCAGTAGGCGAGTGAGAATGGAGTTCCCTAAGTAGCTTTCCTCGAAGTTGTTTGGTAACTCCACAAAACACTAAGGAGTTCTGGCCATTTTCCTTTCGCTTCCCTCAGCCTTTTCTTCAGGCCATCCTTTATCTTTGGAGAATTCCACTTGGCCATTACTCTAGGGGTGTGCCACAATAGTGAAACGTACTTTGACACCTAGGTCAGCCATGAACACCTAGAACCTTTTATAGACAAATTGAGTTCTATTATTGGCCACTAGTACTCTCGGGCTACCGAACCTCCATATAATGTTTTTCCACATGAACTTTTGGATTTCTTTGGCTTATATGGATGCCTGTGGCTCTACTTTTATCCATTTTATAAAATAGTCTACTACTACCACGTAGTATTTCACCCCTTCTGGAGTAGTCAGAAATCGCCCTATTAGATCTATGCCCCATATTGCGAAGAGACAAGGGTAATTTGCCAATGTAACGACTTTGGAAGGCACCCTTTGTCTGGGAGCATGTCAATGGCATTTGCCACAATTTATTACCAGTTTCTGCATGTCCTTCCTAAAAGATGGCCAAAAATATCCTTGCCGAAGAATCATTATTACCAAAGCGTTTGTACCGATATGAGAACCATTGCACTTTCTCTAGGATAGATTTTTCTTTAGCTTCCCCTACACACTTTTCCAGGGGACTAGAATAGCCTTGACAATATAACTCTTCACTGATGAGAAATTATCTTCCAACTTTCTTTTTGACTTTTAGGGCTTCTAATGGATCATCCAGCATTTTTCTTTTGTCTAGGTATTTCCATTGTGGTGCTCTCCATCCTTCTTGCATGCTTAATATGAAATTCATATCTACACTCAGAATTTCTTGTTCCTTGGTGTGCCAATTTGTTTTGGCTAAGGCAGCCGCTTGAGCATTCACTCATCAGGGGATCTTTTTAATGTGCACCTTATCGAATCTCTTCATCATCTCTTTTATGAGGTTGGAGTATTTCTTAACTTTTGGTTCTCTGACATCGTACTCCCCCTTCAATTTCTGTACTAGGAGTTGGGAATCACTACAAGTTCTTAGATATTTTATGCCTATGTTCATTGTGAGGCACAACCTGGCAATTAGAGCTTTGTATTCTACAGTGCTATTCATCACACGAAAACCGAAGTTGATGACTTTAGACACTTTTAGACCTTTAAGTCCTCTCGAAATAATGATTGCACCCTAGTGGGTTGCTCCCGAGGCACCGTCAACAAATAGTTCCCATTTCGGCTCACAATCTTCTTCGGCCAAAGTTTCTTCTTCAATACTTGGAGGTAGTTCGAAAATAAAATCTATGAGCACTTGTGCCTTAATTGCTTTCCTTGACTTGTAGCTTACGTTGTACTCATCAAGCTCTATGAACCATTTTGTGAGACTTCCTAAATGATCGATCCTTATCATCATGTCCTTAAGAGGGAGTTTACTTCACACAATAATCAAACGGTGTTGAAAATATGGTCGAAGGCATCGTGCTTTGAGTATTAAAGCATACATAGCCTTTTGCAGCATTGGGTAGTTTACCTTCACCCCATAAAGTGATTTATTGACATAGTGTATCGGTGACTACTTCCCAATCTCATCCTGGTACACTAGGACTGAGCTCATGGCTTTTTCACTGACTATTAAGTATAACACCAAGGGCTCCCTTTCCTTTTGTTGTCGTAGTGTGGGTAGCACGGCAAGTCATGCTTTGATTCATTCCCATGCTATTTGGCATTCTTCATTCTAGGGATTCTCGGCTCTGGTGTTGTTTTTTGCAACCTTTGTGAGTGTTTTAAAGAAAAGGTTACACTTGTCGCCATATTGTGAGTTAAAGCAGCTTAGGCTTATTATTTTTCCCATCAATCTTCATATATCCTTGATCAAACTGGGACTTCAGCACATGAGGAGAGCCTTTACTTTGGTGGGATTTTTATCAATACGACGCTCCAAAATCATGTACCCTAGGAACTTACCCTAGCCTATGCCGAAGGTACACTTTTCTGGGCTCAATCATATGCCAAACTTTCTAAGCTGTTGGAAGGTTTCTCATAAATCTTCAATGTGGCCTATTCCACCTTGGCTTTTCACTATGATATTGTTAATGTGTTACCTACTCCAGGGTAGTCCAGTTTTGGTGCCAAAATTGTGCACTTGAAACTCCCAAGGTTGGTATGGTTTGTAGGCCATCCGAACAATACCCTTAGTATGCATATCCAAATGGCCCTCTTGGGCACTATGTAAATGCATACATCTTGGTCTAACCATTACACACATATTTACATTTTATGCACACCATGGCAGCAAGGAAGGAAAACATTAGCACAAGCCTTAATCTTGGCTACCACACATTAGGCAATCTTGTTCAATTTAAGTAACCAGCCAGTGCACCTGAAACTTGCTCCAAAAAATTGCATTAATCTAGCCATCTAACTGCATTTTTTTTCCTTCATTGTAAAGTGGAGACTTAAAGAAGACAAGGGAATTTGGTTTTACATCAATAGCCAACCTATGGACCAATTTATACATTTTTTAAGTTTGTTGCAAAATTCTGACCAAATGAATAGTAACTTAACCAACTTTGCAATGTCATAAATTTTATTAAGAGGCTCCAAAAGTTGAAATTAAAAAGCCTAGTTAAACCTCTAGATGTGCTCTAGGTGTGGTCAAAATTTCATACTAAGATTCACTCTACACAGGGAGATATAGAACTTTAACTGTAGAGTCGAAGTTCAGGTCACTTTACGGCCATTTTGCCCATACAAAATTTCATAAGTGTGTAAATGCTTCATTCACAAGGGTTAAGCCCTCCAAGGCAATCCCATACATATCCAATACACATAGGAATTACATGCTCTTGCATCTAGCAACTTTATGTGACCAAAACAGAATTTACAAACAAGTAGCCTATCATTCACAGTTGGATAGCTTGTGCACCACCTTCACATCCATAGCAGAACATGTTAGTGTTGTGCCCAAAAAGCCAATCATGAGATGATTGTACTTTTTTGCACATTGAGTCATGATATTTTATTAAGGCATTAATCCAGCAATTATGTTTGTTGTTTTGTTTCTCCGTAACGAAATAAACATAATTGTAACCCTAGAATAATGATATTCTCAAATGTCCCTGGTATAGTATTTTTGTGGAGCGGGTTGCAATAATACATAACGGGCTAGCATATGTGGTGACTAATATGAGATATGTAGTCTACATATGGGTACAAGTTGGAGAACTTGTGTACTAGACCGACCCACCATGAGAACACTACATGGATCGTTATATGAGTGTCATAAGTGATTCTCATAGTGATCATGGTATATGTAGTCCTTTGACCTAAGATCATCAAGGTTCCCTACATGTGAGTCACATACTTTGATACTTTCCTTTGTTGCTTATAACTGAGTGAACTTGAAGGAGGTCATTGGGTATGTCACATATCATGCGGAGGGATTTGTATGATCAAGATGGGATTTGTCCCTCCTATGTAACGAGAGTGATATCTTCGGGCCCCTTGATAGAGTAAGACTTAGAAAAATGCATGGCCATGCTCGGATGAGTTGATATACGATATCAATGTCATCAGTTTAAGTTGGTCTACTCGGTAATCAAGAAACCAAAGATTGGGCTATACGAGAGTGACACATTCCATGTCTCGTGCTTAGTCTTGATATCTTGGACAAAGAAACAATGGCATATATCGGTGATGATCATAAAGGTTTAGTCGAATCATTGACAATCTTGTCACTTGGGTAGCAATGATGTGTTGCTAGACACCGCTCATTGCTTATGATCATAAATGTGATTTATGATCATTGCCAACGTGGTAAGAGCCTATTGGGTCACACACATAGAGCTATTTGGATCATTAGAGTGCATGGGCTAATAATTTGGGTTTTGGTTTCACAATAATTTCGTATTAATAATGGGCCCAATAGTTGAGCCATTATTAAGCCCAAAATTAAAGCCTAATTGGATTAGGGCTTTGAAACCCATTAGGCCTAGAGTTTGAGTCTCACTATAAATACAACTTTTAGTGAGAATTTCACAGGTCTTCTTACCCTAGCCTCCCAAAAGGACAGCCGCACTCTTCTCTTGCAATTCCTTGGAGGACGCAAGCTAGCACTGCGAGCGCAAGAGAAACGCATCTGCCGGGACTCAGTGGCAGCGTGGTGATCTCGAGAAGCTCGTGTGGATACCATACAGAGCCTGGACATGTCAACTCTTCAGGTTTTGTGATTCGACTCTACAGTTGAGTGAGAGATCTCAACCGAAAATTAGGTATGAAAATTTTTGAACACTAGATTTACCCCGTTTCACTTGGATCCTGGAGGGTTTCGATTAAATTCCGCTACGCTGTTTGGCTCCCGAAACCCAGCAGAACAATCTTCAAATGTTTAGATACTTGTTTTAGCTTTACATGTGTTACATGTGCATGCATCCATGCACTAAATAATGGCCTTAACTTAGCTAAAACATGCACCCAAGTTACAGGAGAGCTTTAGACATAATGCACTCCAGAAATAGGATGTTGGACAGTTGCTGCATAGTACAGTAGGCACCATCACTAAAAAAACTAAATGTGCTCCTAAAACCACCAACTTTCCAAATCACAACTAGATACATGGAACTTCTCTAAAATTTTAGATCATAACTCAAACTACAAAGGTGAGTTTGAATGTGACCTTTTTGCTGGACCTAAAATGGATAGATTTGAGGAGAATAAGATTCAATGTGAAACTTAGTAAGAGTAACACTTGTACTCTTAAGGAAATGTGACCTTCATTAAAACCTGCATCCAAAGACACTAAAAAAAAACATAATGCATACGTACAAGATATAACAACCAAATGCATCAGCCATTCACAACCAACAAACACATGAAATGCGGCAGCAACATAAACCATAGGTTAGTTCATAAAACTTGCAATAAACTTAAGTAAATCACTATGGCAGCTCTCCTCATGCTTAAACTTAGTCTTAGAAGAGTTTTTACACTAGTCAGTACTAACTTTGGGCTCTAGAAACCCTTCAATTCACTACCATCACTATGCACTTCACACTATGTTTCAAAACCTTCAATAAGTGCACTCCCCTCACTAAGCTTGGTTGATCAAGCTCATATCTCTCTTCCAATCCTAGCCTTAGCTTTGTTAATGCTTGAAAATATAGTAAACAATCCATGAGAGAAAGAGACCCCTTACCTTGATGGCTATACTAAAATTTGAGCTTGATTCCTGGTGCACATAAGAAATAACAGTTGTTGGCTTCCAATTTTGCTTCCTTCACTCCAATTGCAAGTAGGTGAGAGCTTGGAGGTATGGAGGCTATGGAGGAACTGTGGAGGTGGAGGGGCTGCATTTTTGCTGTTTGAAGAGACCAAATGTTAGGTTCATTCCCAAGTGCTTGGCCTAGGCCAAGAAAATAAAAGAAATTCCATGAAAACATGAAGGACTTGTTTGAGCATGGGAATAGTGGTGTACGTGATAATTTGAGAACTTTCGGGTTCTAAATGCATAAAGAAAAAAATGGCCATGCAGTTGTGGTAAGAAAATAAATGTGAGGAACCAAGAAGTCTCAGGTTCAATGTGCACATGAAACAGTGACTATGTGGTAAATGGTGGGAAACAAAGTTTTGTGGCCATTTTGCACTCTTAACTGAGTGATTTAAATAAGACTATGTGATCTTGAGGATTTAATGGCACCATGCAAGATTTAGTGATGACCGAGAAGGGCATTGGACCATTTTTTGTGCCATTTGGCATGTAACCGGCTAATGCATGCTTCCATTCAAACTTGGTACTCATTACCATCTTTAGTCTTGGATTAAAGGAGTTCATTGTGTTCTTGAGAGAAAAGAACGTTGTGCTACGGAGTTCATGCCAAATTCATGATGAATTGAAGCTTGGACACCAAATCAAGCTTGGAGTCCTCAATTTCGGTGGTAGGCGACCTTGAGTTTCAAGTTGGAAGCTTGGAATTGAAGAAACAAGGTTTGGCCAAGAGTTGCTCAAGCTCCAATTGAGGTAAGCTTCATAGTTCACTTGGAATTCTTGGTAAATGTCCATTCTCAAGTGATTATGATGGCTAAATGATGGCCTTGTTGTGCTAGGCAACCTTGGTTTGGAAGTTAATCTCAGTCTTAGACACACAAGCTCAACCGAGAGCTCAAGCTTGTTTTGGAAAGATAGGATTCATGTCTACTTGTTTGCTCGTTATCTTTCCATGATTCAATGGATTAAAGTGACTAAGTGATGGTTAATTGTGCTAAATGATCTTAGTTGCTTGATGGGCTTATGGAAGAACTTTCAGGTTCTTGTTGTTTTGGCTAGCTAGTCAAGTTAATGGTATGTGTTAGAAACTTTAGTGAAGGAGGCCAACTTACTAATGTTTCAGAGCTCTAGTGGAAGGAGGATTGGAATGGTGAAGTTAGGTGTACAAAGACACCCATGAACACACACTAGTGGCTTCGACCAATAGACAATTTGGGAATGTGCATGTGTGTTGTGTGCTTGAATGTGTTGTTTGTGTGTGCTAACCCCTGTAGATAGTGTTAATGATTATATAGTGTCTCGGTTCATCCATGTTGTGTATATGTATATATATGTGTATTGTTTTTCTTTTCTTGGTGTTTTTGCTTGCAGGATAACTCAGCACTAAGGAGGTTAAGTTTCAGACTTAACTAAATAGACCATGTATGGTCGTTATGAGTTGTGAATCCTACTGAGTTTTGTACTCATGCCCATATATTTGTGTTTCAGGAAAGGATACACAGCTCAAGTAGTTGTGGTTGTGTGAGTGTTGCTTGTGTGCTGGTGTACCTTGGAGTTCAAGGTAAGTGCCAATGAGTGCTTGGCTTATGATTATGGTTATACATTCACAAGTCTTATGTAGTTAGTGTTTGCCGAGACTTATGTTCTAAGTTTTGCAGGCTTGGTTAGTGTGGGATACTTCTAGGAGTGCAGCTATGGATGTGTGGACAATTGCTCTGATAGTGGTCTTTACCTTCATGACTATGAACATGGGTATAGGCCTTGTTTTACAGTGTGTCTTGCTCTATGGCACACTCAAAGTGCTCTTTGGCAAGTAGGTTCCTTGGGTTGGAAGCATGACTATGGGCTAGTGTTGGCTTGGCCAAGTTAGGTGTACCCTTGTAGACTACCTTTTTTTGTGTGCATGTATGTGGTCTCGGGTACTCTTAGGTTTTTTTGTACTTGAAGTGTTTTGTTTACCAAGTTGTGCTTGGTTGTGGCTGACTTTGGCTATGTACATGCTGAATGCTTATGGACCAGTTTATGGCATGTTATGTGAATGTTGGTTATGTTCATGTGGTGAACCTCTTATGCTTTATTTATGGTTGAATGCTCATTTGCATCCAAACTTTGATTTTCAAACCTTATGGAATCTTGGCCTTCTTGGTTGTCATGTACTAAGTAGCACACTTGACTAGCACACATGCTAGACACTTATTTGTAAAAGTGTTTGCCTTGCTTAGATTGCAAGTTATTATTTCCAGCCTTGCTTGTACTGCAAGTTAGTGGTAGTGGACATTGCTTCTGTTGCAAGTAATTGTTTAAGCACCCTTGAAAGACTCCTAGGCCACCTCCCAGGCCTATTAACTTAAGAAAATAAGACTTAAAGCCCAATAACAAAGATTGGCCGAATTGGAAAGTTGATAACAATTCTTGAAAGCAACTTCTTAGTTTGGCATACATGAACAAGAATGGGGGAGTGTTACAAAGAGTGCATGGGTCGGGGCCTCTGTAGGGTGTGACAGGCTTTGTTTGGTATCAGAGCTTATGATTTAGAGCAGTAGAGTATTAGCCTAGACAGTGTCCCAAATAGGGTTTAGCTTATATAAGACTTGTATCATTGAATATATATGAATATCTGCATTTGAAGTGCATGATGAGAATAAGAGGCAGGGAAAGTGAATCTCTGAGATAAGAGAAAGATACTGCAGCCCATCAAATAGAGGGAATGTCTATGGATATGCCTGAAAGACAGGCAGATGTTGTTGAGCATGACTTGGCCGAAGAGCTAAATGCCAGGTTACAAGCACTTGGACCCAGTAGAGATAGGCAAGACAGAATGGAGGTAATGATGGAGTCACTTTAGGCCACTGTGGCTCTACTGGTGGTGGGAATGCAAGCCTTGGCTAGAGGCCTAGCCCAACACCAGGAGAATTCAGAACTAGTAGAGGCAGAAGGATGAAGGAGAAGAAGAAGGCATGGAAAAGAGCCAGTGGAATATGATCAATCCAGTAAAGATGGAGGGAATCAAGAGGAGGAAGAAGCAGGTAAAAAAATAAGGCATCCCAGGGCTAGGAGATTGAGGTCAAAAGTTAGACAAGAACCCAGGACAAAAGAGGAGGATGGTGAGAGCCTAGACATTGAAGAGCGGGATGCTAATATATACTATAGGAGAACTGAACCTTTAACAGATGAGACCATAGCAAGAGGCAGGTCATCCAAGTACAGGGATAGACCTAGAGGCCTAGAAGTGAGAGAAGAGAGACCCAGGAGAGGGGGACTCAAGGAGGGCCAGCTAGAGGGATTCCTGGCATTAAAACCTCCAGTCTTCAGAGGAGGATGTGACCCAGATGAGGCTGAGTTCTGGGTATATCAAGTTGAGAAAATTTTTGAAAGAATGGAGGTCACATCCACTCAAAAAGTACTGCTAGCCACCTTCAGGCTAGAAGGGAATGCTTGAACTTTGGTGGAGGGCAGTACAAAGAAACTACCAAGAAAGGAATCAGAGGAGGCCCCCAGCTAGGAGAAGATCTATGAGGTGGGCAGACTTCCTTCAGGTTTTCTTCTATTACTACCTCACAAAATGGGAGAATTACAAGTGTGTCATAATGGCTAAAAACCATTATATTGTATAATTCTCACCACAGTGATTGAAGTATGGGAGGAAACAGGCATGATCAATATCTCCTTAAAAGTGTTCCAAGTTGGTAACTTGGCCCCCAAGAAAAGCCTAAAGGATTGCTTATTTGTCAAGCAACCTATAGACTTTTTTGTAAGGTTTTGGAAATTCGAGTACTCAATTGCAAAACTCTCAAGAAAGAGACTTGGAGAGTTATGGGAAGGATATAAATGGTATGAAAGTGCTATTGGAGGACCAAATTACTCATGAAAGACAAGTTTGGACAAAGGAAACACTAAAGGTAATAAGGACCTAAATGTCCTAGTGTAAACTTTAAGTGTTCAAGCTTTTGACTTAAGTCTAAGGGTGGAATTGTGGGGTTATCCCACCATGGTGGAGGCAGCCAAGACTTGATAATTAGTCAAAAATGTTGGGCACATGTGTACCAATGAATTTAAGACAAAGAAACCATAATTAGTGAGAAAGAAAATAACATAAAGCAAGGTTAAGCTTGTTAAGTGTGTTTTGTGATCTTAAGCTCATTTAAGGCCATTTAAATGGCCAAATCACTTATCCCTCCCTCATTTTCGTCCTCCCCCAGCCCAAGAACACAGCCATACTTCCTCCATATCCACCATGCCTTCAAACTTGCAATTGATTGAAATTGAAGGCAAAAGGAAGGAATTGGAAGCAAACTAGAGCTATTTCTTGGATACTTCAAGGATCAAGCTTGATTTTCAGCCTACCCATTTTGGTAAGGGTTCTCTTACTCTCATTTTCATCCTTCCCCAGCCCAAGAACACATCCATACTTCCTCCATATCCACCATGCCTTCAAACTTGCAATTGATTGAAATTGAAGGCAAAAGGAAGCAATTGGAAGCAAACTAGAGCTATTTCTTGGATACTTCAAGGATCAAGCTTGATTTTCAGCCTACCCATTTTGGTAAGGGTTCTCTTACTCTCATTTTCATCCTTCCCCAGCCCAAGAACACATCCATACTTCCTCCATAGCCACCACACCTTCAAACTTGCAATTGATTGAAATTAAAGGCAAAAGAAAGCAAGAAAGGGCAATTGGAAGCTATGTGGTGCAAAGACTTGAGTGCACCTAGGATCAAGCTCCAATTTCAACATACCCATCAAGGTAAGGGTTCTCTTGCTCTCATGGACTGTTTTCTGAAATTTTCAAACATCCATGGAGCTAAGGCTAAGCTTGGAAGAGAGCTATGAGCTTGATGAACCAAGCTTAGTGAGGGGAGTGCACTTATTGAAGGTTTTGTGACCTAGTGTGAAGTGCACAAAGATGGCAGTAAAATGAGGGTTTCTAGAGCCCAAAGTTAGTACTAACTAGTGTTAAAATACTCCTAAGACCAATAATTAGCTTGAGTAGGGCTGCCATAGTGATTTGGTTATGTTTATTATGTGTTTTATGGACTAACCTATGGTATATGTTGCTGCCACATTTCATGTGTTTGTTGTTTGTGTTTGGCTGCTGGATTTGGTTGCTATATCTTGTATATATGCATTGTGGTTTTTTTGTTTTAGTTTCTTTGGATGCAGGTTTTAATGATGGTTACATTTTATCTATTGAATCCAAGTGCTACCCTTACTAAGTTTCTCAATGAAACTTACTCCCCTCAATTCTGTCATTTCAGGTTCAGCTGAAAGATCACCTTAAAACTAAACTTTGTGGTTTGATTTTTAATCTGAAATTTCAGGTACATGAACTTCCATATGTATAGTTATGATATGGAAATTTTGGTGATTTTAGGAGCACATTTGATATTTTTAATGGTGGTACTTATTGTGTTATGCAGCAGCTGTCCAGCATCCTGTTTTTGGAGTCCATTGTGTCTCAGGCACTCCTGTAACTTAGGGTGTGTATTTAGTTGAGTTAAGACCATTATGTAGTGCATGTATGCATGTTCATGTAGCATATGTAAAATGAGACAAGTATGTGAACATTTGAGTAATTTTTTGGCTATGTAAGTGATGTGGTGCAAAGCTGCCTAAGTGTGAATGATGGGCTGCTTACTTGTAAATTCTATTTTGGCCCCATAAAGTTGTTAAAAGAAATGGAATGTAATTCCTATGTGTAATGGACATATATGGGATAGCCTTGGAGGGCTTTCCCCTTGTGAATGAAGTGTTTGCATGGTTTGGAAAAATTGTATGGGCAAAATGGTCGAAAAGTTGCCAGAATTTTGACTCTGGACCTAAAGTTTAATATCTCCCTATGTATAAGGATTATTGGTATGAAATTTTGACCGCACCTAGAAGACATCTAGAGGGTTAACTGGGCTTTTGAATTTCTGGATTTAGAGCCCTGTATCCAAAGATATGACGTTTCAAATTTGGCTGAGTTACTGTTTATTTGGTCAGAATTTTATAACCAACTTAAAAAATCCATAACTTGGTCCATAGGTGGGCTATTAATGTAAAAAAAAAATTCCTTGGTTTGATCTAAGTGTCTACTTGATAATGGAGCAAAGGAAATATGGGGGTACATTGCTAGAATGATACATTTTATTAGTGGAAGTTACAGGTGTAGTAGCTGGTCACTAGAACTTAACAAGATTGCCTAATGTGTGGAAGCCAAAGCTAAGACTTGTGCTAGTGTTTTCCTTCTTTCCTGAAATGTTGTGCATAAAATGTGAATATGTGTGTGATTATTGGACCAATATGCATGTGTTTACATAGTGCCCAAGAGGGCCACTTGGGTATGCACACTAAAGGTAGTGTTCTGATGGCCTACAGAACATTACCAATCCTGGGAGTCTAAATGCACAATTTTGGCACCATAATTGGATTACCCTGGAGTGGGTAACATCAGCCACCACTGAAACCTTTTTCCCATCCATAAAAACTCCATGACCATCAATTTGAAGCTCCCAAGTTAGCTCATCCAACCGAATTAAGCACCATAGTGAAAATGATTTGGGGTAGAAATCACATGTTATGCAAGACCAAGCTTGAATCCCATTTTATTTTATAGGTAAGTAAATAGTTTGATTTTCCCTAAATTTTGGAATTCTAGTTCAATTGGGTAATTGTTTGAAACTTGTGTTCTGTGCTTGCTTGTTAAATAAACCGAACACTAGAAGCTTGAGAATTAACTTAAACCATATGGAAAACTTTCTCAGTTGGGAGAAATAAGGAAGAATTGGGTCCTTTGTTCATTTTCTATTTTGTGAAGCTAGTGTATGCTTGGGATTAATGGAAATAGCCTCTTAAATTAATTACTAGGAAAAAGGAAAAAAGCTAGCAAATGAAGCACGTTGGGAATGGAAGATGCTTATGACTGAATGTCTTAGTAAGATTTGGTTCATGTGTGTAATTCCTAAGTAGTTCTTATTTTGTTTTGGTCCTATGGGCTGGAAATAATGGAACTAAATAAGAAAATTGTTGCTTCTAATTAATTGCTAGAAATGTGTGAAAGTTAGTGACAATGAAAGACAAAAAAGTTGGGTGGAAGAAATATAATAAGGCTAGTTATTAAATGAGTCCAAATAAGGGTTGATTTAGCTATTTGAAACCACGTAGGAAGTTGGTTAATCTTAGCCTAGGAATGATTTGTTATATTGTTCATGATCAATTATAGGTTTAATACCCAGGCTATTATATGAAGCCCTTGGAAGAGACTAAAATCGAAACAAGGCTAAGACACTGGCAGGACACAGAATGCTTGTATTTAATATCACTAAGGTAAGGGTCAAATTAAGTTATCTCTTGTTTATTTATAGTATTGTTAACTGGGTACTTTATAAATGGGTACAAATAGCTACATTGCTCATGAAATGAGCATGAGAAGAGTAAGTAAATGTAAGGTAGCTCATGGTTAGAATTGCTATGGAATATAGTTAGTGTTAGGACCATCCCTTAGTACTTGGCTTAGGCCAAGAATATAGAGAAAACACCAATTAAAAATGAGGGACTTGATTGAAAATGTGGATAAGGGTGTAAGTGCAAACCTAAGAAAGTTTGGGTTTTAAGTGTACATGAACAATTAGACTATGATGTCTATGGCATGAAACAAAGTTTAGGGGCCATATTGTACACTTAAACTAGTGCTACAAGTGAAACTATAAAACTTAAACTAGCAATTTCGGCCATGCAAATAAGTACAAGGAAAAGTGGAGAATTAGACCAACTTTGGGTGATTTTTTTTATGGCCGGTCAAGTCTTGTCTCCACCAAGAATATTGTGATCATTTTTTGGTTTGTTTAATGAACAATTGCCTTGGTACTTGGCCGAAACATGCATGGGATAATGGCCATTTTCAGCCATTTTGAATAATGCTTGGCAATGTAGGCCATGAAACAAGGTTAATGCCGAAATGAACATGTGTTTTAGTGACTAAAATGAAGCCATGGATTCTTGAAGGGCTAAATGAACCGTGCAAACTAGTATGAGGTTAAGTGGAGCATAAGCCAAATTTTTGGACATGTGTCCATGGCCGGCTTCCATGTCTTCCACTAAGGAATTAAACTAGTATTTTCGGCCATTGTGTGTTTTGTTTTGATAGCCGAAACCGAAATGGTTCTTGGTGTTCTTAGATGTTTGCTGTCGAATTGATGCCAATTGTGGTGCAATTGAAGCTTGAAAGCAAGAATCAAGCTTGGTCTACTCACTTTCGGCATTAGGCGACCAAGAAGCTCAAGTCGAAGTTTGGTTTTTGAAGTTACAAGGGGAGGCCAAGACATTCAAGCTAGTTCTTGAGGTATAGATTCATGATCAAGTGATTATGATAGCTAATTGAAGGCATTGTTGTGCTTAACAACCTTAGTTTGGAAGAGTGGTTTCGGTTTTGGATGCTTAATTATAACCGAAAGCTTGAGCTTTGTATTTAAGGTAGGAATTCACAAATTTACTTGTTTACTTGGTAAGAATTCCATGAGCAAGTAATTTTGATGGCTAATTCATGAACAAATTATGCTAGGTAATTTCAATTCACAAGCTCAAGTTGAACTTGGATGTTCAAGCACTAACCAAGGAGACTCAAGCTTTGTTTGGAAAGGTAGGGTTCACGGATTACTTGTTTGCTTGGTAATTTGCCATGATTCAAGTAGTTTGAGTGACTAAGTGATAGTTAAGTGTGCTAAATGACCTTAGTTACTTGATGGGCATTATTGAGGTGATTCAGTTTTATTAATTGGTTAGCTAATCAAATATAAGCATGTGCTAGAAACTCTAGTGAGTAAGGCCAACTTGCTAGGAGTTTTGGAGCTCTAGTGGATGGTGGACTAAAGTTGTGAAGAAATATGTGCAATAGTGCACAAGGGCACATGCTTGGGTTTCGGCCAAATGATCATTGTGGTGTGTGTGTGAGTTGTGTGCTTGATTGTTTGTTTGTGTGTGCTAACCAATTATAGGTAGCTTAATTATGCTTATTATGTCTCGGTTACTATATGTGTATATTGTGTTCTTGTGTTTTCAATGTCTTTCTTGCAGGATAAGTAAGCTAGTGGAGGTTAAGTCTTGGATTTAACTAAATAGACCAAATATGCTCGGTTGTGAATCCTACTGAGTAATTGTTACTCATTGCCCATATATATTTCTTGTTTCAGGAAAGGATATTCAGCTTAAGTAGTTTTGCTTGAGTTGCTAGCTTTTGTGTGCTAATGGTGCTTTTGTGCTTGAGGTATGTGTGCCAACTGAACTTGGCTTAATTGAATCATTCTTACAAGTCTTATGTTTATGGTTTATGCCTAAAACCTAAGGTACAAGTTTTGCAGGCTTTGAGTAGATTGTGGGACTTGTCTAGCAGAGGAGATGGATGTGTGTTCTTGGGCTCTAGTGTGGTGGTTTACCTTTATGACTATGAACTTGTTCATAGGTTTAGTACTTCAGACTATGGCCATGTATATAGTTTTTAAGATCCTTCTCGGGTACTATAGGTAAACCTAAATGTAATGCATAACTTTGGCTGATTTTGGACAATGGGTACTCTTGGTATGTTGCCAAGTTAATAGTACTTGTATGTAGTCTACTTTTGTGTATATTAGCCTCGGTTGAATTATGGTTTTGTGTAAGTATTTTGGATGCTTGAATGCCAAGTTATGCTTTGTTATATGGAAGGATGTACTTTGATGCATGGAATCTCTTGTGTTCTTTATTCAAATGTTCATGAACATGAAAATGATTTCCAAAACTTGATGAGATGGGCATCTTTGTTGACATGCATTGGAGTAACACACTTGATGAGCACACATCCTAGACACTTAACAGATTAAGTGTATGCCTTGCTTGTATTGCAAGTTACTGATTTACAGCCTTGCCTTGTGTTGCAAGTTAGTGGTTAGGTCTTACTTAAGCGACAGGTAATTGTTGTAAATAACTCATAAGCCTCCTGGGGCACCTCCCAGCTCTCAGCTTAAGAAAATAAGACTTAAAAACTACCTAACCAACAATGGTAGAAATAAAAGGTAGTTAATAACACCTGAACATAAGAGTGTTTAAATAACTCTTGGGTAGAAATGGTGAGTGGCACTGAGAGTGCACAGGCTGGGGCCTGTGTGTGGTATGACAGTTAGACCGTGGCACAATTGTCTAGATAAAAGTTTATCGATGAGGTAAATGTTCCTTTTTTTTTTGTAAGCGATCAGCCATGCCAAAAGTGTGCTCATTACACATAAATTTGAGCTATAAGGGCTACAGCCTATAACATAAGCCCAAAAGAAAGGCGCACATGTTGAGGGTGTCCCCGAGTGTGTGTCTAGGCATCTATGGGTCTAAGGCTGGGATAGAAATAAAAAACATCTTCAGGCTATTGCCAATTGAGCCAAGAGGCTAACTAAAGAGCTACCCTAGGGTAGGCAATAGGTGTGGGTACAAAAGGTGACCTAGGGGCACACATGGGTATGGGTTCACTCCACAATCTTGATTGTCATAGAGCAAGGTCCCAGTGCCCCAAATTACTTATCATGTAGGCTGTTAGGGATTGTGATTCGCTTAGTTACTATTGGCTAACTATTACTCGTAGCTAAATTAAGACAATTTACATGTAACAAATTACTTACCTTACCCTGCAAGGAGATATGCATGCGTTCTGTCCTGGTAATGCAAAGCAAATAAATAAACCATTTAAAAAACATGTTTCTTGAGCATTCTTTTTTAAACATACTTAAAACGTGCCAAGACAATAAAACATGTGTTACTTCAACTTCAAGTAACAGTTTATGCACACTCTTTAACACTACCTTGCACCCAAAAGTAACTCAATGGTCTAACAACACAATATATCCTATTAGAGGGAATGTCTTAGTACACAAGGTACCATATATTCAAGGAAAAATGCTACTAAGATCATCTACTTGAGCTCCCACATTTGAGCTATCAAGCTCCAAGTGCAAAGCCCTTACTTGTCCTTGTGCAATACTTAGCCTCTAACTGTAAAGGCATAAACACTTAGTTAGTATAAAGATTATATGTCAAGAAACCTTAAAATCTCAAGGATTCATGCAAATAAGTACCTATAAAATGGGAAACTTAGCCCACAGATATCGCTTATATGTTAGGCCCAACATTAGAACATGCACAATAAAGGTCCCTTGGGCTGCCTGTAAAGAAGATAATAGCAAAACATGCAAATATGGCATATAAATAAGCAAACAACCAACCAAAAATCAACACAAACAAATAACATAATAATTACGCAATGTGTGATTGTATGATATGCAACAAGTGCAATTCTTGGGACTTCTTACACCTTTGGTGCCTTATTCTTACCGTGAGCTCAAACGGTGGTGGTACTTGAGACATTGGCTCTCGTATCATGAATCCTTTAGCTTCTTTAAGTCCTACTTATGAGGCCTAGAGTAGGTCATCACCTCCTCTTAAAGCTTTCCCGTCTTTCTCTTTACTTATTGTGTAAGGTAGCTATTTTATGTGGTTCAACTTGCGAAGCTCTTGGAGCTTAGCTTAGGGCTCCTTAATGGCTCACTTACCAAACCACAAGGTTTGGTTGGGATCCTCTTATTTTTCCTCTTCATTTCCCATAGGTCTAAGACCTCTTTCTTGGGCCAATGAAGACTCCAAAACCTACCTTAATCTCCTTAGTGCCTTATTAGCAGCTTGAGCACTTTAACCCCCTTAGCCACCCTACCTAGCCCTGCTTTAACCACATCACTTAGCTACCACTTAAATATTACATAATTCCTAATTTAGGAATGAGTTTTAGACCTAACCGACGCTATGGAACATCTTAGAATAGCCTAGGAATGTTAACCAAGAGATTGAGACATTTTCAGCGTGCGCTGAGCTTAAGGGGCTTGGAGCTTGGCACCACCGTTGGTGATGTCTCACTAAAGGAAACAACCCTCTGAGTTCCTGGAAGCTTGCTGGCAATGCATCCTTAATGTTGGTGATGCATTGCCAATGGTCTGACTGCATTTCTTGCGCTTGTGCTATCTTGCACAAAACTTGCTCAATGTTTGTTTCCCCGAAGCCAATTCGGATGGGCCTTGTTTCTACTTCATTCCACAAAGTAATACTAAGTTTGTATGCATTATTTAAGCTAAATTAACTTGAACCCTGACCTCAAATTTAGCTACAAAGCAAAACAAAACACAAGCTCCATAAGCACACTTGAGCTCAACATGGCTCTCTTGAGTTCCAGACTTAAAATGAACATGATATGGCCCCCAAAACTTCAATCCAAGAGCCTTTTTGGCTACTAAATCAACTTAGAGCTAGCTCAGTTCAATCCAAGAAGCTTACCTTAGGGTTTATGCCCAAAATAGGCAGCAAAGAGCTAAAATGAAGTGAGTTCACAAAGAATGAGTTAGAGGCATCTTGATTTCACTTTGGGGCCCTTAAACTTGCTGGAAATTTGTGGGATTGGGAGAGCTTGTAGCAGGTGAGCTACTAGAATGGGAGCGGTGCAAAAATGGTAAAGAAAAAGATGGAGGACGATATTCAACTTTTACTAGAAATATCTCAGCTACTCCATTAAGGCATTTTGTTTGTTTCCTTACCTCTTGGCCCTTAAGTTCTCTCTTGTTTCACTTTGGCCACTAAACTTAGACTAGAAACCATCCCTCCTTGTATCAAAGAATGTTTTTATGCCTCCTACACATAGCCCTTTGGACACTTAAATCCACTTAACACAAAAATGGCTCATTTGAACACTTAGTGCAAATTTTGGACTTTTTCTTCAATTGATTGCTCTAATAGCTAGAATAACTTATGGTCTTAACTTAACTAGTCCAAAATCCTTAAAAGACCCTAATGTCATTAAAATTTTAGTCATGATAGTTGTTTGGGTGCCAAATGACAATTAGGAACTCATCTTATCTTTACTTAGCTTATCTCTCTTGGTTAATTAGATACTAAGTTAAAGTATTTAAGTAAAAACATTTAAATAAAACTTACTTATTACGTCAAAGCAAGGCATTGACTAGGAAAGTTGTCACACGGATGATACCTAATGCCGTAGAAACACTACAGGGTGCCTAAAGTGTGTTAAGTAGCCTAAATACCTTAGGAGACCTAAGGGACCCTTAGGGGAGCTCATGGAGCAAAGGGTGCCCAAAGTAGATTCGGAGTCTGACAGGGGCACTACAGCATATTTGACATAAATCTATAAATGGGCCAATATACTTACTCTTACACATAAAAGGGAAAATTAAATTGGATGCTAGTGGAATACTAGCAACTCCAATAGCTTACTAGCTGTGAGCAAGTAATTCTAAAGAGAATAGGGACCAAGTAGGTCATCTTAACAAAGGTGGAAACCTAAGGTTCTCATATAAATATGACTAAGGGAAAATTAAAGGAAAAGTGCTCCATTGTGGCCCTTGAACGTGGTGATCATACAATTTGAGACCTAGTGGATGAGAACTAACCATCTTGGAGAGAGGCAGCCTATGGGGACCTCTAACATGGGATAATCATTGCTGCAATAATCTAAAAAGTAAATGGTTTTAGTGTCATAACTATGTTTATACTCTATACATGGAGTCTTATATGTTTGCTTGTAGGTACATATGACTTTACTAAGTATTCAAGGAATACTCACCCTTTACGATAAAGTGTAGGTAACATGGATATGGAGCCTAGCAACATTGGCATTATTTGCTTAGGATTGTAAAGGCAATAGGCATTGGATGTGATAGCACTGAAAGGAGTTAGACACCTTGGGCACTATGGTACGAAAAGGTACACAATATAGCCTTATAGTATGGATCTTGCACTAGGATGCTTATGCCATATAAGGTCTTGTATACCTTAAAAAGTAGATGCCTTTAGTAACATTGTCTCTAACATTGATGAAGAAAATTGCATGCACTAGTCCACATGGTATGGGGCATGTATTAGGGATAATTGTTTAAATGTGGTTCAAGGAAATATGTTACCACCTTCACAAAATGGGAAAATTACAGCATAAGGACCTAAACTTATATGCTTTAATTTTCACCATAGTGCATGAATTGTGAAGTGTTAAGTATTTAATATACACTCCCTTAAGCGGCCCAAACAATGATAATTTGGTCCATAAGAAAGCATTGGCATATTGCTTAATTTTCAAGTAACCTATGGACTAAATTGTAAGGTTACAAAAGTTGGGTACTCAATTGCACAAATTTCAAAAGACGGCTATGGAAAGGACATGGATGGAATTGTGAGGAATGGACATGGATGGAAATATGAAGAAAGGACATGGATGCAATTAAGGATATTGTTGGGGACCAAAGTGCTCAAGGAGGCAAAGTTAGTCATTTAATGCTAAAGGACACTTAAGCCAAACTTTTCTAAAGGTGAAAATGACCCTTGACCAAGGTTAAAATAGGTCAAAATATTCATTTTCCCATCCCAAATGGCTGGTAAAAACGTTGTCCAAGTGTGGCCTAAAGTTTGCAAAATTTGCAAACACGCCATTACTAAAGACCAAGAAAGAAATAAAGCTAGAAAAAAATCATTTTGTCCCTATTTCTTCCAAAAATTTGACCTCCACCAGCTAGGGTTCTTCCTTAAGCTCCTCCTTCATCCACCATAGCCACCTTACTGCAAACAATCAAGAGAAGGCAAGAAAAGACAACCAAAGCATCAAGGAAGACCATAAACCCTAGTTTTCGGGTTTATCTACGGTTTATTGGATTTCCAGCGAGAGGTAAGGAGTTCTCTAGCTCTCATGGGATGTTTACTAAATTTTCAAGCATCCATGGAGCTAGGTCTAAGCTTGTAAGAGAGCCATGAGCTTGATGAACCAAGCTTAATGAAGGGAGTGCATTTAGTGAAGGTTTTGTGACCTAGTGTGAAGTGCACAGTGATGGCAGCGAATTCAAGGGTTTCTAGAGCCCAAAGTTAGTATTAACTAGTGTTAAAACTCTCCTAAGTCCAAGCTTATGTTTTAGGAGGGCTTCCATAGTGATCTACTTTTGTTTATTACATGTTTTATGGACTAACCAATGCATATTGTAGCTGCCGCATACATGTGTTTGTTGTTTGTGTTTGATTGCTGCATTTGGATGCTCAATATTGGACATTTGCCCTGTTCCTTCTTGTGTTTTAGTGTCTTTGGATTCAGGTGATTGCTAAAGGTTACATTACCTTAGTGTTAAAGTGTTCTCCTTATGAAGTTTCTCCATGAAACTTACCTCCCCTCAAATCTGCCCATTTCATGTCTAGCAGAAATATCACATTCAAAATGACCTTTTTCATTTTATTTTTGAACTGAAATCTCAGGTACCTGAACTTCCATTTGTGTAGTTATGATCTGGAAAGTTTGGTGATTTTAGGGGCACATTTGGTATTTTTAGTGATGGTGCTTTTTGTGTTACGCAGCAGTTGTCCAGCATCATGTTCTGGAGTACATTATGTTTCAAGCATCTCCTGTGACTTGGGTGCTTGTATTTGTTGACACTCAATTTCGTCCGACTATTAAAATAAAATTAAAAAAACCAAAAAAATTAAAAAAAATATTAATTAAATTAATTAGTTTAGAGGGGCATTTTTGTTTCGTAGGGTTAGTTGAAAAATAATATATATATATAATATATATATATATATATATATATATAAAGGAATAAAAATGACAAAATTGAGAAGTTTGGGAAGAATCTGACAAAATCTGGAAGTTCCAAGGAAATCTGGTAATTATTCGCATAGTTTTGGGCCAAATTGACAGAACAGACAAAGTTGGGCCAATCAGTAATTTTGTGAAAAATATGGGACCAGACCAGTAGTTAATGAAAGCTGAAAGACTAAAACTGTCATTTTGACCAAATTATGTTTTAAATCTGTTTTTAATTAAATTTTGAATTTTTTTTAAAAATTGAAGGAATCCAATGCTCCTCCCCTATAACTAGGAGTCCAAACCTGCAAAAAAAAGAAAGAAGATTAGCAAGATTTTAGCTTCTTACTGAAAAAAGGTAAAACTGTAGCTATAGTCCCTGGCCACTCCTCCCTCACCCAGAAAAATCCTAAACTTCTATCCCTGTTCCCTGTTGCCGTCCGTTATCCAACGTTTCCAGCCGAAACCACTTTTTCGTTTCCGTCAAACCTTTCGCCGTTGTCTTCACACCGTCACTACCTCCATCCCTCACTGTTTTCACGCCGTCGCTGCCTCCGCCGAAGCCCCCGTCGCCGTTCGCCATCGTTCGCGTCGACCTCTGCCCAAGCCCCCATCGTCGTCCCGCCGTCTTTGACGGTTCCGGCAGCCGTCCTTCCCCCACTCAGTCTCGCCTGTCGCCGACGAACCCAGCCAAGGTGGCCTCCCCCTCTATCATCACCAGAAGACGTTGAATCGGAGAAAAAACCCGTTTCCCGCGACCCATCCCGTTCGACCCAATCAACCTTCTCCTATGGGTAAAACTCGTCTTTAGCCCTTCATCTTCTCATATTCATTACATAAGTCACTAACTTTCTTTTTTTTTGCAGAACTAATTATTAACAACTTTTTTTTCTTTCTTTTCTTTTCTTTTTGTTCTTTCTTTTCTTTTTGTTCTTTCTTAATATTTTTTCTTATGGAAGATTATACCTCCTACTTTTATATGGATGGCCAAATGCCCCACCTTATTTTTTATTTATTGATTTTATTTATTTATTATCATTTTATTTACTTTTATTTACTTTTTCTGCACTTTATTTTCTTTACGTGGATGGTTAATCGCCCCACTTTATTTATTTATTTATTTACTTTTCTGCACTTTATTTTCTTTACGTGGATGGTTAATCACCCCACTTTATTTATTTATTTATTTACTTTTCTGCACTTTATTTTCCTTATGTGGATGGTTAATCGCCCCACTTTATTTATTTATTTATTTATTTTATTTACTTTTCTGTACTTTATTTTCTTTACGTGGATGGTTAATCGCCCCACCTTATTTATTTATTTCTTTATTTTATTTATTTTTTTCACTTTATTTTCTTTACGTGGATGGCCAAACGCCCCACTTTCTTTATTTATTTACTTTTCTGCACTTTACTTTTACGTGGACGGCCAAGCAACCCACTTTATTTATTTATTTACTTTTCTGCGTTTCATTTTTAGATAGACGGCCAAGCGCCCCTCTGTCTTTATTTATTTACTTTTCTGCACTTTATTTATTTATTTCTTTATTTATTTACTTTTTTGCACTTTATTTATTTATTTATTTATTTTTTCTGTATTTTATTTTTACGTGGATGGGCAAACGCCCCTCTTTCTTATTTTATTTACTTTTTCTGCGCTTTATTTATTTATTTCTTTATTTATTTACTTTTCTGCACTTTATTTTTTTATTTCTTTATTTATTTTTACGTGGATGGGCAAGCGCCCCACTTTATTTATTTACTTTCTACAATTTATTTTTCTTTATGTGGATGATTAACCTTATTTTCTTTATTTACCATTTTTTTATGGCTGGCTAAGAGTCCCATCTTACTTCCTTATTTTATTATTTTTTTATTTATTTCTATTACAACCAAGTCCCTTCGTCCTTTATTTTTCCGTCATTATTTGGAATATTAAGACACGTATCTTTTTTTTATTATTTCCTTTAAATAAAAACATTTAACCTTTTATTCCTTTTATTAAAATAAATTTTATAAAAAAAAATCATAACCAGATGATTCAATAAAAATCAATAGTTTTGAATAAGTATATTTTTTAGATCTATGGATTAGATAATTACTTTTAAAGAAAAAATGAAAATTAAAAAAAATAATAATATTAAGATCATTAAAAATCTATATTCAGATAATTCGGTAAAAATTTATGACAAAAATTAATAATTAAATTTCATTAAATTCCACATCCGGGTGATTCGATAGAATCCATGGTTTGGAAAATATCAAATTTATAATAAAAATGAATAAAAATCAAGTACCGAGATAAAAAATCCATTTTCGGATAATTTGACAGAATTTATTATATGAATTAATAATTAATTAAAATATTTAATAATAAATAAAAACTAAATTTCATTAAATTTCATATCCAGGTGATTCGATAGAATCCATGATTCGAAAATATCAAATTTATTATAAAAAAATTATAGAAATTAATTATCAAGATTTAGAGGTCTATATTAATTTAAAAATTCATATCTGGATGATTCAGTTAAAATTTTTGGATTGAAAATTAACTGAAATTATTTTAAAAGCAAGCAAAACAAAATTAAAATTAAGGTACCAATTTTGGGCGTTAGAATAGAGTTATTTTAACGTAACCGTACTCTCGAAGTCTCGAACTCTCGTAGACCATTTTTAGGTGTCTAATCGACTTAGGTGAAACCGATTGGTGGCGACTCCTAAAAAAACCCCCACATCACCACGGCTTGGCGACTCCGCTGGGGACATCTAGTTAGTGAGTCAAGCCTAAAAGTTGATTTGTTTTGTTCTGCTTTTCTTATTTTTATGTGGATTCATGTGCTATATTTACTTATTGTAAACATGCAATATGCATTCACGACATGAAGCTCTATACCGGAGCTTCCTCAATTCAACCACGTTCTTTTAAAGCGGAATTGGTGTTGTTGTCCTTGTGAGACTATGGTCTCCAAGCCTTCACTGGTTTCAAGTAGCAAAATAGTGTATTGCCTCCTGAGATGGATAGCCTCTGCATGGGCCCACGAAAAGCTACGACCCGAATTAATCATTTCCTTACATAAACCCTCGTGGGTAAGGAATTGGGCTGTCACTATAATTTAGTGATGGGATTCGGGAATTACCCTCGGCCTTTTTGATAAACCACCCTATGCATACAGAACTCCTCACTCTGCCATAGAACCAATCATAAAATTCCTATGTTTTGGTTTCCATCACCATAAGCATGAATTTTTTATTCATTTGATTATATTGCAAAATTTATGATTCTGTGTATTACTTTTTGCTGACTCCATTTTTCTTTGTTCATTTTTTTTGCACATTCATATAATTCATTAGGTTAAGTACTCGATGAGGGAATTATTACCATGGACATTCTTGAATACCTTCCCACAGCCGTTGATGAATCTTGGAATGCCACAATAGTGAAGACCCAACCAGAAGCCATGGAATTCTCCGAAATGGCCCAAAAGCTTCATGGAGATTCTCTAACACCACATTGCCATGTGCTACTTAAGGACCAAGTATCGGTCAGTATGGATCAGAATGACGTAACCGAACTATCAAGAGTATGGGGTAGTTTGAGCTTTGCAAATCGAGAAGCATTTACATCGGCATACAGCCATATTGCTTGCCTACTCAAGATTATTGTTGATACGTCATTTATCCGCGCACTGATACAGTACTGGGATCCACATTATCAGTGTTTCTCCTTCAACAAGATGGATCTTGTCCACACCATAGAAGAATACAACAACCTCCTGAGTTGGCCATCTGGTTACCCAATGGAGACTTACCATCATGATAGGAGAATTGAGCCTCATCGAGCCTTAGCTAAACTGTTGGATATGCCAGCTTCCGTTCTTCAATCCAAATTCTTGACAAAAGGGTATCATAGATACATTAGCTGGAATGACCTAAAGCAATTGATCCACACTCTTCCACAAAAGGACCAAAAACATAAGATTTTTGCTTTGACGATATATGGCTTGGTGATCTTTCCTAGGATCATTAGATTCATTGAAGGAGAAATTATTTCATTATTCGAACAAATCTACAAGGCTCAAGTGAATCCAACTCCAGCCATTCTTGCCGAGACCATTAGGTCATTAAATTTTTGTCACGAAAGTGGGGGCAAATTTATTGGATGTTCTCACCTGCTCACCATATGGATTAAGAGCCACCTTCCATGTGACAAAAAGAATTTTGAAAATCGCTTTTCAAAGGACTTTATTCCAATTGAAGCCTTTGTGAAAAGTGAATCTATCCACCATGACAGTAAGGAAGGATGGATCGACTACTTTAAGAACATCACCGAGCTGCAAATTGAATGGAGAGCCCTCTGGTCCACCTCTACCCGTGTCATCTATCGTTGTGGCAGTTGCCCATGGGTTCCTCTTCTTGGCGTATGGGGAGGAACAAGTTATGCCCCGGCCCAAGTACGGAAGCAATTTGGGTCCCTGTAATTTATACCCATGACTCATAATCTAAGTAAATTGGAATTCTCACATGAAGACCCAACGGTGAACAAGTTTGCGATGGGTATCTCAATTGTATGGAAAAGGCTTTTTATACTAAAGTCTGGCCCTATTCTTTCTCCCACCACATACTGTGAATAGAGAAACAATCGAAAAGAAGGAATAGTGTTACCCGTTGATGCTCCCAGAAAGTTAGCTAAAAAAGAACTCGAGAATGAGTTAGAGGAAGAGAAAGAGAAGAACAAAAGAATGCTCATTGATGTACAACAGCTCAGTCATAAAACACAACACCTGGAAGAAAAATTTGAATATAAAAAATAAGTCATCTCTCAATTAGTCGAAGAAACCGATCAAAGAGAGATGAGAGCAAGATACTGGGAAGATCAATACAGACTTTCTCAGCATCAAGTGGAAGTGTTTTTGGCTGAAGTTAGGAAAGTCACTCAGCAAGCCCAACAAATGAGTGAAGAAGCCAGAGAATTGGAGAAACTGAGCTGCCCTACTTCATCATCAACCATTCAAAAAATGATGGAGTTCATCACTAAGGCTAGGAAACAATGTTGTACCTTGGGCCGTTTCTTTTGAGAAATTATATTTAATAAAAGCAGTCTAAACAATTGTCTTGAGAATGTAATCAAGAATTTCCATCGTAGTCCTTCTTTTACCGAGTACCTACAACATTCGTGCATGCATGCATAAATTAATAATCCAAGGCCTAATAAATTCCACTTTTTTAAAAAAAAGTAAAGAGCAAATTTGGCACTCAACATCGATATTCAACTCGGCTCCAAACAAGACTTATGGCAGAGCAAACCGAAGGACATCTTATAGATATTGAGTCCAAGATAGAAAGCATGGCCGAGCAAATGAAACAATTAATGGAGCTAATCAAGGGGAAAGCAACCGAAGTCCCCGTCAAAGAGCCACAAGATCCCACTTATCCCCCGGGATTCACCCCACAACGGATCTCAGTTCAGGAAAATACTTTTCAGGAATCAGGTCCGTCCACTAGCATTCACCTGAAACAAAATACTGCCTACGAAGAGAAGAAGACACTATCAAAGGAAGAAGGAGAATCTCAAAAGCTCGAGACAATAGAGAATAGGCTTTGGGCCATTGAAGGAGGCACTGTATTTGGATATCTCTCGGTAGATGACCTCTGCTTAGTGCTAGATGTTGTGATTCCCTCAGATTTTAAAGTGCCAGATTTTGTGAAATATGATGGAACAAGTTGCCCCATCACTCATATTACACTATTTCTAAGAAAAATACAACCACTCACAAAAGACGAGAATGTATAGATAGCACTTTTTCAAGAAAGTCTTACAAAGTCAGCACTACAATGGTATCTAAGTCAAGATCCAAGAAACATCAAAACATGGAATGACCTCACTCAGGCTTTCATCAATAACTACAAACATGTCATGGACTTGGCCCCTGATTGCCAAACTCTCCAGAATATGGAAAAGAAAAAGCAAGAAACCTTCAAGGAGTATGCTTAAAGATGGAGGGACTTAGCCGCACAAGTTCAGCCACCCATAATGGAGAGAGAAATGGTAACTTTATTTGTCCAGACATTAAAGTACCCATACTACGACAAACTTATTGGCAATTCGGCGACCAATTTCTCAAACATTGTCATGTCTGGAGAAAGAATTGAGCACGGGATTAGGACCGGGAAGATCACTGAATCCTTTAATGATGCCATGAAAAGAGGAGGACCATCCAAAAGAAAGGATGAGGAAGTACAATAAATAGGACGCGGAAGAGGGATTCCCTTCATGGGTAGTATGCCTACTGGGCCTCGCCTATCTTATCCTACCAATAGGCCCAATAATTATCCTCCCAACAGGCCTAATCAATTACGGCCACCTGTTCCGACCCCTCCAGTGCCCACACAAAGACAAAGAAAAATTTTCGCACCAATTCTTATGACTTACCCTGAGTTATATCCAAAGCTCATTGAAAGTCAACTTATCCGTCCAATTCCTACAAGGCCAATGGAACCCCCATATCCAAGGTGGTATGACATACTTTATAAGAAAACCCCAGATTCGATGCTACTTTGCTATATAGATGCTCATGAAGCACGAAAGATCATGGAAGAAGTTCATTCTGGAATGTGTGGAGCACACACTAGTGGCCATATCATGGCAAGACAAATAATGAGGGTGGGCTACCATTGGCTAACATTAGAAAGTGATTGCATCAATCACGTAAGAAAATGTCATAAGTGCCAAATATATGTCAACAAGATCCAGGCTCCACCTGCTCCTCTCAATGTAAAAGCAATACCTTGGTCTTTCGCTCTATGGGTGATTGATGTCATTGGAGCAATTACCCCCAAGGCTTCTAATGGTCACAAATTCATTCTAGTGGCAATAGACTACTTCACCAAATGGGTAGAAGCTGTGTCTTATGCAAGTGTAACACAAAAGGTGGTATGCCGATTCATTAAAAAAGAAATCATTTGTCGGTATGGGTTGCTAGAGCGTATCATCTCAGACAATGCCACAAACATGAATAATGAAATGATGCAGACTTTGTGCCGACAATTCAAGATCAAGCATCACAATTCAGCACCTTATCGACAGATGATGAATGGTGCAGTAGAAGCGTCCAATAAAAATATCAAGAGAATTATTGAAAAGATGTTGCCACTTACAAGGACTGGCATGAGATGTTACCTTTCGCACTACATGCTTACAGAACTTTTATTCATACTTCTACTGGAGCAACACCTTTTTCTCTGGTATATGGTATGAAGGTTGTATTACCCATTAAAGTTGAGATTCCTTCGTTGAGAGTATTAATGGATACCCAATTGGAAGAAGCGGAATGGGTCAGGGCTAGATATGAGCAATTAAACCTAATTGATGAAAGGAGAATGATCGCCCTCTGCCATGGGCAACTTTATCAAATGAGGATGATCCGTGCTTACAATAAAAAGGTTCACCCACGACAATTTCATAAAGGTGACATAGTGCTCAAGAAAATTCTACCCATTCAGCATGATTTTAGAGGAAAATGGACACCAAACTATGATGGACCATATGTGGTGAAGAAAGCCTTTTCAGGAGGGGCCCTAATTCTGACAGAAATGGATGGACGAGAGCTACCAAAACCAGTAAATTCAGATTCAGTGAAGAAGTATTTTGCATGATGATGAAGTTTTCGGACAAAAGGGAAGAAGTGGATACAGGGTTGTCAGAGCTTGTTCGATCAAAGTTGTAAAAAAAAAGCGTTCTTCTCTCAGACCTTCATTGTTCTTCATTTATACCCAAGACTTTTATATTCCCTTACTCATAAATGAAAAGCCAATTCTCTCTAGCTCTTTTTCTTCAAATCTCACATTCAACTTTTATATTCCCTTACTCATAAATGAAAAGCCAATTCTCTCTAGCTCTTTTTCTTCAAATCTCACATTCTTGCTGGCCTCTAGTGTGCAATAAATTGTGACTTTGTAGGAAGGGTAGTAATAATTAAAACTCAGAAAAAGCAAAGACCATAGATTACTTTGATAAGCTTTATGAATTAAAACAGGTAAGATCGAGGTCCTGCTTTGCGAACGGCACAAAACATTTGCTAACAGGGAAAAAGGAGTAACAAATCTTCGGGAGATGGCCTTGGTGGTTGCCTGGATGATCGCTTCAAAAGTCTCATAATTGAGAATAGGAACATGATTATATCAACAAGAAGGAAGCATACTCACGAATGTTTCAACAGGGACGACTATCCAAAGAGACATAAAGTATGAGGCGGGCAAACGTTAAGGAAGTTGAGGCCAAAATTCAAGAACAAGTCAAGAAAAATTTCTTTGAAGGGGCTTTCGAAAAGAATTGAGCTTTTGAGGCAATGGACAAGAGCTGAGAAGCATAAAGAGATTCAATGGTAGTCCGAGAAGGCAATCACAAAAAGGATCCAGTAAAGCAAAGACATGAAGAACTAGATCCATGCAAAAAAAAAAAAATAAAAAAAAAAAAAAAAAAAAATAAAAAAAGCCATAAGTTACACATGCCCTGCATTCATGCATTTCACATTATGCATGCATGGCTTTTGCATAACAGGGATCAAACGGAAAGCATATCCACGGCATGATTACAACATTGATAAGTATAAGCTAAGACTTCAACTTCATCAGCTCATTCCAGTCTATCACTGGATGCACAGCTAATACGCTGGACCAAGCCGCGTCAAGAATTCAACATTATGGTCAAGGATAAGGTAGACATCAAAAAAATATTCTCATTGATAATTTGTCAAAAGCTGGCAATGAATTTGATAATCGAGGCTACACCCATAAGGACGGGATCGATGTCAGCTCAATGGAATATTAAAAATAAGAGATAGCTATGGTCAAGGATAAGATAGACATAAAAAATATTGTCGTTGAAACTTGTCAAAAGCTGGCAATGGATTCGATAGTCGAGGCTTCACCCATAAGGACAGGATCGACGTTAGCTCAATGGAATATCAAAGATAAGAGATAGCCATGGTCAAGGATGAAATAGACATAAAAAATGTTGTCGTTGACAATTTATCAAAAGCTGGCAATGGATTCGATAATCGAGGCTTCACTCATAAGGACGGGATAGATGCCAACTCAATGGAGTATCAAAGATAAGAAACATCTATGACATCAAAATATTGTCAAAAAGTAGGATCCATTTTTTCCGGTTAAGTGGCGGATACGGTACTTCGTGACTCTCAAGTCGGTTGTCTCAGTTGCCCATAATAACTGATTTCTTCCTCCCTTCTTTCTTTTATTTCCTTCTAAAAAATGGATTCTACTCTTTCTGCCTTGCAAAAATACTTTCCTTCTCTCCCAATGAACATTCTTAAAAGGATTTACCGAGTTCGGTGTGAACGATTAAGAGTTTTGATGCACAAAGGAATCCCTGAAGATGTGCGGTGGTTAATTGAAGCTAAGGTCCGTCTGGCAGGTGAAGTCCCAGATGCATTTGTGTCTCACATGCCTGGCATAGGCAAAAGCTCTTATGCCAAAAAGCGAAGAGCGAAAAGGTTACAAGTCTGTCACAAATGTGGTCGATGGACTTGTGATACTAAATGTCGTTCTTTAGGAATGATCTCCGATAATCGAGAAGATAAAATACAATTCATCAAGAATGGCCTGAGTAAGGATTCTTTGGATGATATCCGATTGACTCTTGAGACGCATTCTTGTGGATCAGTGCAACGCGAACTTCTTGGTTTATGGAGTATTTTTCACGAAGAACGAGAGCGTTATAGTCCCGGGAATCTGACTTTAAAAGACCCTGTTTGCCAGTTTGTAAGAAAACTGGATGGGAAGCAAATCCCCGACTCATAGAAGGCGTTGAAGCCGTTACTGGACGTAAAACCAGTGGAAGATGTGAGCCACAGTCACAATTACTGTACATACAATTTGTCATATTTGGAAAATTTACCTTTTCTTTTGACAATAATGTACTTGCTCCTGTAAGCGTAATTAACACGTTATCCTTTTATCGCTATAAATGCGTGTTCTTCTTTCCAGTTAAGTAGCGGATACGGTACTCCGTGACTCTCATAGTCGATTATTTCAGTTTCCTACAATAACTGATTTCTTTCTCTCTTCTTTCAAATTCTTCTCTCATCAATGGATTCTACTCTTTCCCCCCTGCGAAAGTACTTTCTTTCCCTCCCAATAAATGTTCTTAAAAAGATTTACCAAGCTAGATGTGAAAGAATTAGAGTTTTTATGCACAAAGGCATTCCTGACAATGCGCGGTGGTTAATTGAAGCTAAGGTCCGTTTGGCTGGTGAAGTTTCAGATGCATTTATGCCCCGTATGCTCGGCTTAGGGAAAAGCGCTTATGCCAAAAAGTGAAGAGCAAAGAGGCTAGGCGTCTGTCACAAATGTGGACGATGGAATTGTGATACTAAATGTCGTTCTTTAGGGATGATCTCCAAAAATTGTGAAGATAAAAGAAAATTCATTAAGAATGGCCTGCGTAAGGAATCTTTGGATGATATCCGATTGACTCTTGAAACGCATTCTTGTGGAATAGTGCAACGTGAAATTATCGGTTTATGGAGGACTTTCCATAAAGAACGAGACCGTTACAGTCTTGGGAATCTGACTTTAAATGACCCTGTTTGCCAGTTTATAAGAAAACTGGATGGGAAGCAAATCCCCGACTCATAGAAGGCGTTGAAGCCGTTACTGGACGTAAAACCAGTGGAAGACATGAGCCACAGTCACAACTACTGTACATGCTAGCTGTCATTTTTGAAAATTTTCCTTTTCTTCTGACAATAATGTACCTACTCCTGTAAATATAATTGACGTGAGCCATAGTCACAACTACTGTACATGCTAGCTGTCACTTTTGAAAATTTTCCTTCTCTTCTGACAATAATGTACCTACTCTTGTAAATGTAATTATTGCACTATCTTTTCACCTCTATAAATGCATCCTCTTCTTTTCATTTCTCACAAGGTTAAGGATAGAAATGGAGAAAACCTCAACTCGTAAATCCTGAAGTATTTGTGTATTTTCTGGGGCTTTTCCTGGAAAAGATGAAGAGTATTTAAAGGCAGCCAACCATTTGGGTAGAGTATTAGCTGAGCGAAAAATACATTTAGTTTATGGGGGAGGTAGTGTCAGATTAATGGGAGGTGTAGCATCAGCAGCATCTTTAGGAGGAAGTCAAGTTTTGAGTATTATCCTTGCACCTCTGAAATTTATTTCTAGGGGCACGATTGGAGAAGAATTAGTGGTTAAAAATTTGTAAGAGCGTTTGTTACAAATGCTTTTCCATTCTGGTGCTTTTATTGCTCTACTAGGAGGTTTTGGCACATTAAGGGAAATCTTCCAAATTGCTTCCTTGGCCCAACTTAATTTGCACAAGAAACCCATTGGGCTGTTGAATGTTAACAATTTCTTTATAGGTCTGATACCTTTTATCGATCACGCTGTGCAGAAGAAAATTATATCAAAAGCGGCACGACGAATCCTAATATCCGCAACAACTACTGAAGAATTGCTAGATAAAATGCAAGCTTTTGTTCCTGAACCAGATCCAGCGGTGATTCATATAGATTAGACACAACGGTCTTTTTCGACCAGTTCCATCCCATAATTGTCCTTTACCCGGCCTGTTGAAGCACTGTGGAAGAAAAAGCGATCGGATTTGTGAATCTTTTTTTCTTGTCCTTTAGTCTTATTATCATAATTTTTTTTCGTTTTTCAGTTTTTCTTTTTTTTCAAGGAATTTCTTCTTTCTTATTCATCTTTTAGGATAGTTTTGTTCATGCTGATATTAAAACCATTGGACAAAGCCTTTAGTTTGGAATGGCTGAGTAAGGAGTAATTTTGCTCTTGAGACGCATCCTATTAGGTATACTAGTCATAACATTTTGGGGTAGCTAAGCTTCAACCTTATTTGGATGACATATCTCACAAAGGAATCTATATTTTCTAAAGAAAATATTAGATGAAACCTGGATATTGATTCCAAACATCCATTCCCTTGCATAATTTGTCAGTTTTATTGCCATTTTATGAAATTTCTCATCATCAAGATTCACTCATTTCATGGAATTTTAAATTTTTGCACTCACCTATTATGAAGATTCGCACTTCCGAAGAAACTATTCCAAGTTTGATTGCCTTCGTAAAAAATTTTTGATTAAGGTACTAAGGAAAGCTCCTTAACCTCAAAAAGGAGGAAAGAGCTTTTTCTTCTTAAGATTAGAAGCAATGTGAGAGTTTATATTGCGAAAAGTCTAGGAAAGCTCCTTAACCTCAAAAAGGAGGAAAGAGTTTTTCTCCTTTGTCTATTTTTCTTAAACGATAGGAGAGTTCCTGTCGTAGAGGTACTAAGGAAAGCTCCTTAACCTCAAAAAGGAGGAAAGAGTTTTTCTCCTTTGTCTATTTTTCTTAAACGATAGGAGAGTTCCTGTCGTAGAGGTACTAAGGAAAGCTCCTTAACCTCAAAAAGGAGGAAAGAGTTTTTCTCCTTTGTCTATTTTTCTTAAACGATAGGAGAGTTCCTGTCGTAGGGGTACTAAGGAAAGCTCCTTAACCTCAAAAAGGAGGAAAGATTTTTTCTCCTTTGTCTATTTTTCTTAAACGATAGGAGAGTTCCTGTCGTAGAGGTACTAAGGAAAGCTCCTTAACCTAAAAAAGGAGGAAAGAGTTTTTCTCCTTTGTCTATTTTTCTTAAATGATAGGAGGGTTTCTGTCGTAGAGGTACTGAGGAAAGTTTCTTAACCTCAAAAAGGAGGAAAGAGTTTTTCTCCATTGTCTATTTTTCTTAAACGATAGGAGAGTTCCTGTCGTAGAGGTACTAAGGAAAGCTCCTTAACCTCAAAAAGGAGGAAAGAGTTTTTCTCCATTGTCTATTTTTCTTAACTGATAAGAGAGTTGCTGTTGTAAACGTACTAAGGAAAACTATTTAACCTCAAAAATGAGGAAAGAGTTTTTCTCCTTTGTCTATTTTTCTTAAACGATAGGAGAGTTCCTGTCGTAGAGGTACTAAGGAAAGCTCCTTAACCTCAAAAAGGAGGAAAGAGTTTTTCTCCTTTGTCTATTTTTCTTAAACGATAGGAGAGTTCCTGTCGTAGAGGTACTAAGGAAAGCTCCTTAACCTCAAAAAGGAGGAAAGAGTTTTTCTCCTTTGTCTATTTTTCTTAAATGATAGGAGAGTTCCTGTCGTAGAGGTACTAAGGAAAGCTCCTTAACCTCAAAAAGGGAGGAAAGAGTTTTTCTCCTTTGTCTATTTTTCTTAAATGATAGGAGAGTTCCTGTCATAGAGGTAATAAGGAAAGTTCCTTAACCTCAAAAAGGATGAGTAAAAGGTTTTTCTCCTCAGAGTTTAGGCGGCGAGAAGGTTCTCAATGCCTAGCTAAGGTCGGACGAAATTTGGTAATGGCTTTGCATGCGTCATGTCCCATGAGGCATGCAAAGGGGGGCAGCTGTTGACACCCAATTTTGTCCAGCTATTAAAAAAAAATTAAAAAAAATAAAAATAAAAAAAAATAATTAAAAAAAAAAAAATTAATTAAATTAATTAGTTTAGGGGGCATTTTTGTTTCGTAAGGTTAGTTGAAAAATAATAAATTTATATATATATATGTAAAATATAAAAAGGGGGAATTTTTTTTAAAGAATTGACAAAATTGAGAAGTTTGGGAAAAATCTGACGAAATCTGGAAGTTCCAGGGAAATCTGGTAATTATTCGCATGGTTTTGGGCCAAATTGACAGAACAGACAAATTTGGGCCAATCAGTAATTTCGTGAAAAATATGGGACCAGACCAGTAGTCAATGAAAGCTGAAGGACTAAAACTGTCATTTTGACCAAATTATGTTTTAAATCTGTTTTTAATTAAATTTCAAATTTTTTTTAAAATCAAAGGAATCCAATGCTCCTTACCCTATAAATAGGGGTCCAAACCTGCAAAGAAAGACAGAAGATTAGCAAGATTTTAGCTTCTTGTACTTAAAAAAGGTAAAACTGTAGCTATAGTCGCTGGCCACTCATCCCTCACCCAGAAAAATCCTAAACTTCTATCCCTGTTCCCTGCTGCTGTTTGTTATCCAACGTTTCCAGCTGAAATCACTTTTTCGTTTCCGTCAAACCTTTCGCCGTTGTCTTCACGCCATCACTACCTCCATCCCTTACCGTTTTCACGCCGTCACTGCCTCCGCCCAAGCCTTCATCGCCGTCCGCCGTCGTTCGCGTCAACCTCCGCCCAAGCCCCCGTCGCCGTCCCGCCGTCTTCGATGCTTCCGACCGCCGTCCTTGCCCCACTCAGGCTCGCCTGTCGCCGATGAACCCAGCCAAGGTCGTCCTCCCCCTCATATCTGTCACCGGAAGACGTCAATCGAATCGGAGAAACAAACCCGTTTGCAGACCCGTGACCCATCCGAGTTCGACCCAGCCAACCTTCTTTCTATGAGTAAAACTCGTCCTTAGCCCTTCTGATCTTCTCATTTGTTCATTACAAAGTCACTAACTTCTTTTTTTTTTTTGCAGAACTAATTATTAACAACAATTTTTTTTTTTCTTCTCTTTTCTTTCTTTTTTGTTTTTTTATTTATGGAAGGTTATACCTCCTACTTTTATATGGATGGCCAAACGCCCCCATCTTTCTTTATTTATTTATTTATCAATTTTCTTTACTTTATTTACTTTTTTTGCACTTTATTTTTTTTACGTGGATGGCTAAATCGCCCCACTTTCTTTATTTATTTACTTTTATTTACTTACTTTATGCACTTTATTTTTTTTATATGGATGGTTAATCGCCCCACTTTCTTTATTTATTTATTTATTTTATTTATTTACTTTATACATTATTTTATTTTTTTTATGTGGATGGTTAATTGCCCCACTTTATTTATTTATTTACTTTATGCACTTTATTTATTTACTTTATGCACTTTATTTTTTTTACGTGGATGGTTAATCGCCCCACTTTCTTTATTTATTTACTTTTCTTACCATTTTATTTACTTTATGCACTTTATTTTCTTTACGTGGATGGCCAAACGCCCCACTTTATTTATATTTTATTTACTTTTCTGCACTTTACTTTTACGTGGACGGCCAAACGTGCCCCACTTTCTTTATTTATTTACTTTTCTGCACTTTATTTTATGCACTTTATTTTTTTACGTGGACGGCCAAGCGCCCCACTTTCTTTCTTTATTTATTTACTTTTCTGCACTTTATTTTTTTACTGGATATTTATTTATTTACTTTTTTGCACTTTATCTATTTTATCAAGTGGACGGCCAAGCGCACTTTCTTTATTTATTTACTTTTTATTTATTTTATTTATTTACTTTCTGCATTTTATTTTTTTACGTGGACGGCCAAGCGCCCCACTTTTATTATATTTTATTTATTTACTTTTTATATCATTTTTTATTTATTTATTTTCTTCACGTTTTGTTTCTTTATTTATTAAGCGCCCCACTTTATTTATTTACTTACCCCACTTTATTTATTTATTTTTTTATTTATTTACTTTCTGCAATTATTTTTCTTTATGTGGATGATTAGCCTTATTTTATTTATTTATCCATTTTTTTATGGCTGGCCAAGAGTCCCATCTTACTTCCTTATTTTATTTTTTTTCCATTTTTATTTCTATTACAACCAAGCCCCTTCGTCCTTTATTTTTCCGTCATTAACATTATTTGGAATATTAAGACACGTATCTTTTTTTTATTATTTTCTTTAAATAACAAAATTTAACCTTTTATTCCTGTTTATTAAAATAAATTTTATAAAAAAAATCATAACCAGATGATTTCCAATAAAAATTAAACGTTTTTGAATAAGTATTTTTTTTAGATCTATGGATTAGATAATTATTTTAAAAAAAAATCTTTCAAAAAAAAATGAAAAGGAAAATAAAATTTAAAAAATAATAAAAAGGAAAAATATAATATTATTTTGATCATTAAAAAATCCATATTCGGATAATTTGGTAAAAATTTATTACAAAAAACTTAATAATTAATTAAATAATTTAATAATTAAAAATTAAATTTCATTAAATTCCACATCCGGGTGATTCGATAGAATCCATGGTTTGGAAAATATCAAATTTATAATAAAAATGAAATAAAAATCAAGTACCAAGATAAAAAAAATCCATATTCGGATAATTCGACAGAATTTATGATATGGATTAATAATTAATTAAAATATTTTTAATAATAAATAAAAACTAAATTTCATTAAATTCCATATCCGGGTGATTCGATAGAATCTATGGTTTGGAAATATCAAATTTATTATAAAAAAATTATAGAAATTAATTACCAAGATTTAGAAGTCCATATTAATTTAAAAACCCATATCTGGATGATTCAGTTAAAATTTCTGGTTTGAAAATTAACTAAAATTATTTAAAAGCAAGCAAAACAAAATTAAAATCAACTAAGGTACCAATTTTGGGCGTTAAAATAGAGTTATTTTAACGTAACCGTACTCCCAAACCCTCGAACTCTCATAGACCATTTTTAGGTGTCCAATCGACCTAGGTGAAACCGATTGGTGGCGACTCCCAAAAACCCCCACGTTTGCCCACAGTAGTTAGTTATTAGCTGAGTTGTTAAGGCCATGATATAGTGCATGGATGCACATACATGTAATACATGTAAATGTTGGACAATGTATGTGAACATTTGTGGGCTAAATGGCTATGTATGTGAGCTATGCACAAGCTGTCTAAGTGTGAATGATAGACTGCTTACTAGTAATTTTTGTTTTACCCACATAAAGTTGCTATACGTAAGGGCATGTAATTTATATGTGTATTTGACATATATGGGATATCCTTGGAAGAGATGACCCCTTGTGAGTGAAGTGTTAGGTGTTTGCACCCATATTGAAAATATTTTGTGCATGGGCATAATGAGTCATATAATAATGTACTAAAGTGGACAGTGCATCGTTATGTTTTGCACTCAAGTGAGTTACTATATCCCTCCCTATTTAGAGTGAATCTTGGTATGAAATTCTGACCAAACCTAGATCACATCTAGAGGTTTAACTGGGTTGTAGGAATTCATGTATTTGGAGCCATTTTTTTTTAGCCAAAGTTGCTATGACGTGCGCAAATTTGGCTAATTTTACTGTGCATTGGTAAGAATTTTGTTTGTACCCAACTTAAAAAATCCCATAATTGGTCCATAGGTGGGGGTATGATCAAAAAAAATTCGTTGGTTTGTTTTTGTATTAAGTTTTCTACTGATAATGGAGCAAATAAGCAAATATAAAATATGGTGTGTACGATGGGCTATTAATACAATTTTTTGAGAGAAAGGTTTGGAAGTGAGAGGAAGTTTGGGTGTTGTGGCTGGAAACATGAACTTAACATGATTGCGTAATGTATGGTAGCCAAGATTA
>SMDT01002213.1:0-48957 GCA_005392925.1 Aquilaria sinensis | reverse complement strand
TACTTCTTTCACACTTGACTCCCTACGCTCTCATACACTACATTTCCATATATCATACTTGTAATTATTCTAAATATCAAGAGAAATACATTTTACGGGCAAACATTTATGAACTACTTCATTTTAGTTTTTATTTATGTTTAATTTAAATTTATTTATACTATTATTTGTTAAAATAGTTTTAAAAATTATGTTTAGAAACTCAACTTATAGTTTTAAAATGTACTCCCTCCGTCCCAAGTTCTCTGCGCCATTTTCTATTTTGGGCAGTCCCAAATTCTTTGCACTATTTCCCTTTTTAATAAACCTTTTACATCTAAAATACCATAATACCATTCTTTTAACCATATTGAGAAAAGTTAAAATCAAGTATCTCTCTCTCTCTCATCAGGCTCTCTCTCTCGCATCTGATGATCTAATCAGGCTTTTCTTTCTTTCCATTGCAAAAATCAGAGGGAGGTGAGTAGAGAGGAGGGGGAATCGGAGGCAAGGGAACCGGAGGGAGGCGAGCAAGTGAGCAGAGGAAGGGGGAATCAGAGGGCAGGTGAGATCTTGGGTTTCGGATTTAGCGATTCAAGGAGTGTGTAGGCATTTGTACTTGCTTGATCGGTGGGATGACGGGTCGTC
This sequence comes from Aquilaria sinensis, assembly GCA_005392925.1. Taxonomy (NCBI): domain Eukaryota; kingdom Viridiplantae; phylum Streptophyta; class Magnoliopsida; order Malvales; family Thymelaeaceae; genus Aquilaria; species Aquilaria sinensis. The sequence continues at coordinate 48,330 of SMDT01002213.1, read as the reverse complement.
AGGGCAAGGCGGCCGCCCCTCGCCTCAAGAAGCACCGTTGTTTGTTTCATGGATGAGCAACTCGCCTGACCAAGAAGACTATGGAGGTGATGGTATCGAAGATCAAGTGCCGGTGCTGGATATCATGGGCGGACGAGCAACAATGGCGGCAAGGAAGCAACAGAGTAAGGGGATGGGATCGGAATCGACGGAGTGTGGCGATGAAAATGAAGGGATTGGTGGCGGAATAGCACAGAGACACTGAAACGAGTTTTGTCTGGATTCGAACTTGGTGGCGATAGATCCTGGGAAGGCGTGCGATCGGCGCTACAATGGTAACAGAGGCAAGGTGTGCATGAGATCAATTGACGGAGGTAACGGAGGGGAGATCAATTGACAGAGCTAACAAAGGCAAGGCAACAGATTAGGGATGATGAAAGTTCGGCAAGTAGGGGTTGCGTGACATTTGCACGACGGCGAGAGACCGAGGACGGCGTGAGACGGCGGACGTCCGGTGGTGGCGGGAGAAGGTGGTTAAGGTTATGAAGCAGACGACAAAGTGGGAAGAAAAAAGGTAGAATAGGGGTATAATTGAAAAAAAAATAATATATTATCATCAATTCTTAAACTCCGTGCCAAACACAATTGGAGCAGAAAACATGGGACAGAATGAGTAATTTCTTAAACAAAATCAGCAAATAATCAAATAAATAAGTTTAAAACAAAATTAAGTTAAAAAAAACTAAAATGAAGTAGACAACTTGAGATGTTTGAAGTACTTTTTACTATTACAACGTGTGCGTTCAAAATAGCTATTGTGGTCGAAATTCATCCTTTAGTTAACCACGACTTTAAGTCATAAAAACGAACGACTTTACGATTCTAGAGACAAAAATCATCTCGAATCACATCAGAAATGCAACTTAATATAGAATTGCATAAAAACGCAATTATACTCGTAGAATCGTATAAACAAATAAATCCTACAACTTTCCCATTAAACTATAGTTGACCGAAAAATCTGCAAATTAAATTTTAACAAAAGGCCCAACTGAAAGGCCTAGTAAAAAACACTTGACAGAAGAGGAGAGCCCTATTTTTTATAAGCCTCCAACTCCTTATCTCGGTCTTTTTCCTTTCATGTGGGATACAACTCTTTCTCTTCTTCTCTCCATCATGGTGGTGTTTTTGGATTTTTTCCCTCCAACATTGTTGCCAACCCAACCTCCTTAATCGTCAGCAACTTACGACACCAAGCTACTTGCAGCATTCTCCCAGTCTCCCTCATATGACCCAGAATCACCACATCTTCTTTCTCGCAGTAGCCTCGTCTATAGAGCTATCACCAAAGAGCTGGAACCTCTACTCCACAATTCTATTTCAACTTCTAATGGATAAACCTCATAAAAGCCACCCAATTATAACACATTGTCACTTACACCCCCAATGTTTCACATGTTCCAAAATGATTACACAAAATAATAACAAAAATATTTTAAATCATCAAAAAAAAATTATGGAAATTTAGATAATCATAATTTTTTTTTATAAAATCTTACGACTTTATGAATTTTTATGATTTTACAACAGTACAAAAATCAAAACGATCCTAGGTAGAAGCTTGATTTTGATATCCTTGCCTAATTATTTTCTACGTAGTTCATACTTCATAGACAGGTTTAATTCTTCTTGAGTTAATATATTTAGAAATCCGCTTTCCTAAAGAAAACACCTACAAGTTTAATTCTACTAAGGTTGTTGCTTATATAAAAGATTTGGTACATATTGCACTAATTTAGATTCAGTCGAAAATCTCCTCTGCTAAGGGTTTGTTCAGAAATATCTATTTTTAAAATTAGTTTTAGAGTTTTTTATGATTTATTAATAATATATAAAGATTAAACTGTTAAAGTTAAAAGTTAACAATTATCCTTAAAAGGCCTTTTACAAAATCTGATGGAAATAGTTAATGTTAATACCAAACTGGACCTAAATAATAAGTGGCTCTAGTTTGGAATTGAGGCAGGGCTTTTTCGAAAAGATGTTGAAAATTTCGTATCTGCAGTACGTATGGAGTTTCTGGTAAAAACAAAGGGGAGGATAAACATAGCTCCCAGAAGTTTACTGAAAATTACACTGTTACCGTTTGTTTCTCAAATCTACTTTGAACCCCAATAAGATGGCATGCCGTTAACCTATCGTGAGAGACACAAATTGGAGGCGCGGATCCCATGTTTGTAGATCATTGCTCAACTACTTGTAAAAGCCATTTCTGCATTCTCTCTTACAGCAAAAAAAAAAAACCTAAAGGAAACAGGGGCAGTTGATATTAGTGTTTCTGCAGAATAAAAAAAATAATAATAACAACAACTTGTTTATGTACCTCTTTAAAATGGACTCTTTTTTTTTTTTTTTGTTATATAGCTAAAATATCCAGTTTCCGTCACGGAATGAAGTTGAAGACCAAGCAATTTCTGTCGAACAGAACATTTGAAGTACATCCATTGAACGTGCTGTTTGCACGGGGAAGACTCTAAATAGGCAGCGTTCATGTAAAATTCTGCAAACTTTTGTGCTGAATCTATGTCAGGGATAATATTAATATTTGCCATCTCTGTTTCCCGTAGAGTCACGACGTTTATCATAATCCAGAATCGATTTAGCGACAACTGGATGTGTGTATCAGATTGGAGCATCAACAATTTAAATTTATGGGGTATATTCAACTCTGATTCAAGGAACACGAAAGAGTGACACCAGATCTAGGCGAGTCGAGGTACATCTCCCACCTAAGAAGTGGTTTCAGGCACCTGAGCAGCGAAGGAATAAGTCGCCCGAGACTGACCGGGAAATGAATCCGACATCGTTCACATAGGATTGGACGACTGATGGGGGTGGTGAGCCTCTTCCTCGAAAGTAGACGCTCCGATAATCCCTTTCGGATACGCATATGCCGCCTTCATCTTCAAATTGCTTTGGTTTGATGGCTTCTTTTTGGTCAACCAACCAAATTTGCTACGCTGATGCTTTAAGGGAGCCAGAGTTTTAGGCATAACAATAAGATCAAAAGGGAGAAGTGTAATGGAAACAAAGAACGAGGGGGATGAAAAAACAGAAACTAACAAAAGAGACACTAATGGCCCATGCAGGTCTCGAACCTGCGACCTTCGCGTTATTAGCACGACGCTCTAACCAACTGAGCTAATAGGCCATTTGCAAGTAGGTTGGCTTGTCATTATAAAAGATTTTTTCTGCACCAGCTTAAAGGCCCAGCCCAGAATGCCTTTTTATGTTTATGTAGCCTGAGTTGTCCTAAAGTTTTGGGTCCAATGAACCTACCTTCCAGAACGACTTAGACCGCATGGAACCCCTCACATTACCTCCATCTTTGAAATTACGGATTGACCATCCCTGCGTCTCAGCAAACGGTAATTATTCTTTAGAACATTTTCCTTCAACAGATAAAGGTCCTTAACTTTCATTAAAATTTCAATTTGCCCCACTACTGCTCTCAATCATTCAAATTTATTCGAAATTGGTCTTGTCATGATGAATTCAACACTTCCAAAACTTTTTCCAAAGATTTGTATCAATGCTGAGTCTGAGGTCAATGACATGATTTTTGGACTCCCTTAGGACTGAAAAACACCAAATTCAACCCGAGAACCACAAAAAACAAATGAAACTGTGTCTTTCTTCGATTGGACTCTGCTACCCGCCACATGGTGCTGTCAGTAGGAGGGGCGTTGAGTCTGATTGCCTTGATAAATATAATTAATTTGAATGGATTTGATCAGATGTCTCCACTAATCAGACCAATTTTTTAGGATTCCATTGATCAAGTGTCTCCTCAGCAAATTGAGACATAATGGAGATCTTAGATTTATGCAATGCAGTTGTGGTAACTGGTTTCTGCTTAATGCCATTCATAATGTATGCCTTCATTATTTTTAAATTATACTATTGTATTTGCTAAGTTTTAAAGCAGGAATTCAAGAGCCTCAGAATAGAGATTAATTTGATTTTAATTTTTCATATGAAAAAAGAGGATCTAGTGTCAATTATTTTCCTTTTTTTTCTCACTACTAGCTGTAAGACTTATTTACATTTTATGCCTCTCTATGAGCTTTTTGTCTGATGAACTTTATATTGGTATGATATGTTTGTGAATTTTTCAAGTTCAAAGGAAACTATGTTGATAAAAAAGCATTTATGCAATGCACTTAGATACTCCTATATTTAAAGTAACTGAAAAAATTGACTTAGATGTTAAAAGTTAAAATTAATTAGAAACATAAATATTGAAATTAATCTGAAACTAAAAAAATTATTATGAATATATTATAGATTTATAAAAAATTGGATTAATTGGAGTCATTTATATTTTATAATTGAACATAAATTCCATCATTCCAAATTAAAAAGGCCATTTATTTTTCTTTATAATTTATTTAATTATTCTTTTCTAAAAACATAAAAAAAAATTATATTTGAAAGTTACAAAATTTTCATTTATTATTTGCGAATTCAAACTTAACATTTATATGAATGAAAATGTTCAAGATAAAAAATATAAATTAACATACATAGTTTAGGTGATAATTAACACCTGTCTTGCTCTTGCTAAACCTGCGTATTGTATCGAGTGTAAACTCACCTGCCCCACATCCACCATGACGTGATTTGATTTGAGGTTGATGGGATTCTATTATTATTTATTAAACGAAAGATCGTGACAATATTTCCCAAAATAAAATACCACTTAATTAACACCGCAGTCATAACGGTGCATGTGTCGGGAGGCAGACAACATAAATGTCATCACATAATAGACCAGACCAGCCACGTTATTAATTACCTCTCAGGCAGTTGCTAAAATCTTTAATAAATTCTTAAGCATTTGACATCTTTCATTCCCTTATTTGTTGCCACTTGGCGACATTAACTGAGCAACATTGCACCACCAAAGTCAATATCTGCCCCAGATCCATTCTGAAACCAGAACCCGCCGTGATGCCAATTGTTTACATGACGGAATATTTTAATCTAATTACTTGTTACGAGTCACTCAAATTTTTCTGTGTTTTTCAACACTAAAGGATGCGTTTTGGCATTTCCACATTAATTTAAACCAGCGAAGCAAAAGAGGCCAATTTGCTGCAACAACATTCAAAAGGAATGCCTCCAAAGAAAAAAAAAAAAACCCGATTACGTTGGAACATCTAAAATATGATCGTCTCCGTGGTACCCAGCCTTCCTAGCAGAAAAGAGTCTTCCAAACCCTGAGCAGATGAAGGGCTTAACACTGAATGAATAGAATAATTTATAATGTTCACACTTATAAATTAATCAATATACATAAAATAATCATTAATAATCTCTTTCAAAGTAATACGACCTTAAAATTTCAATAACGGGGAGAAGTGAGATCAATTTTTAGAGCCATTATTTGGCTGTTAATAATATCTCACATATCCTAATTTTTAGAGCTGTAAGACGTTTGCAAGAGATTTTGGATTTCTCATTGATCAGTTTATTTATTGATCAACATAATCGAAGGTGGAATATGGAGATTCGATCATGTCAATTCAAATACGCTAATGTGGATTTTAGCCTTCGTATTCCCCTCTCGAACCTGCACAGGGAAGATAGACAGACTTGGCACTTCAATGCAAATGGGGAATATTCTGTCAGTAGCGACGTACTACCACGCATCTACGCAATTGGAGGCAATCTTGGTGTCATTAAGGTGTGGAAGTTAAACATATTTGGGGTCTCCCTTCCCTATGCTGAACAAGTTGAAGAGCCTTACGTGGTGGACGACTCAATTTCGTAATTGAAATCAAATATCAAACATCAACCTTTTAATGATAAAGAGAGCAACTTCTTTTTTCTATAACACCATTTAAACTTAAGAAATATACACTTTTTAAATAAAAATATTATAAAATTTCAATTACTTCTAAAAGTTAGCAAACATAATCTATATAATAAAAATATAACTGCTTGGTTTTAATATATTTTGTTTTTTTTTTATTATTTTTTTTTCCAGTCAATTGTAAAACATAATTTGAAGAAATGTCAATGGGTTTAGACGAAATTTCTCTCGGTCATTATTTATAAAGCATATCCTAATAACTAAATTCAATATATAATAATCAATATTAGTGAGGACAAAACAAATCTGTTTTTCTTAAATTTCAAAATAATTTAATAAAATCTGTTTTTCCCCCTATTAATTTGAACTAAATTGGAAAAGTCCATAACTAAGATTGTTTTTAAAGAAGAAAGTAAAAAATGTTTTTTAATATTAAAACACCAACATAATATATAATTTATAAATTTTAAAATATATTATAGATTTAAAAAAATTTAATTTAGTAATTTTTTATCATCTATTTAAATTATTCATAAGCAAAAGATTTATTAAAAATATATTATATCAATTAGAAAAAAATTTGAAATGTGTGGTAAGGTGACATGAGAATGAACCTTATAGCTTTTTAGTTTGCATCTTTAAACAAACCTTTTAAGGTTTTAATCACAGCCCTTTGACTTTTCCCCAGTAAATAACATGTGGACCTTTAGTAATTATGGGAAAAAGTGCAGATTTTGTTTTTTTTTCTAAAATGTAAAGAGGACAATTGTATGTTTTTAGGGCAGACCCTTGGAGGGGTTTTTTGAGTGGCAATAAGTTTTTCCCCTCTTTGGCTTTTACAAAAAGCTAAAATATATAATTGCCCATTATCAATTTCAAAATTTACTAATAAGTACCTAATTTTAGTATTTTTAAAATTTTATATTACATTAATTAACCCTAATAAAAAATTAAAAAAAAAATTAGAGGGGCAGCGGCCCTCCCCGATCCTTAAAAGCTACACCCCTATGGAGAGGCAAATCTTGTGATGGATGTTCTAGCTAGCTTTGGATTGTCTTTAGACACTTGTACTGTATGCTTTAATTAGGGTAGGCCATGGCCCATCCTAAAAATTTGATATCGTGATCTCTCTCAAGTCCTCCCCTCCCGCGCCCTCCTCCCATCTCCCCCCACCCCGACTCCCTTCATTTCTTTCCTACATCAGCACATGCGATCCTTCTCCCCCTCTCAACGGACTATAGTAGTGATACTATAGGTATATAGGGGATAAAATAGAGAAAAATTATATATTATATATATATATAGATATGCCAAAAGGGCGTTACACATGTTTTGTTAAAACTTAGGAAGACTAATTTTCTTTTTTAATTTTAAAATTTGTTTACGTTTTTTTTTTGAAGTGCCTCCAATGTTTTTTTTATACATGATTTTTTATAATATGTTATTTTAATTTTTCCACTTTTTAAATTATTCCAACTCCATTACAACAACATTTAAGCCTCATTGTTTGTTTTTTTTTTTTCTTTTTCAAAATGTGGGCACTCAACCAAAACCATTTTTCATAAAGATTCCCCCAAGAGTTTACTTCCGTAAATGTTCAAAGAGTTTTTTTCTTCACACGAGTTTGAAAATAAAAACACAAGCATGACCTATCAATCTTCTTAGCAAACAAAAAAATAAAAATCCCAACAACCTTTGGTTTTTTTTTCCTATTTTTCTTTGGAAGAGTCCCCCCTTCCCAAAAAAGGTCTTAGCATCATCCTATGGCTTCCTATGTTACGGGCAAAGGGCCAGCCCCTGCCTAAACCATAATTGGTTATAATAATATTTATGAAAAAAAAAGAATGAACAATTAGGAGTTTGTTTTTATCAGCTTGGTTTTTTTTAAATCTTTTTTCCCCACCCATTTTGCCACGACCTGTTTGGGAGACCTCCTCTTTTGTCCCTTTTTGTTTGCCTGCTTCTAAGGTTTTGTTTAAATTTAAAATCCCAAAAGACCCAACATGTTCCACATTTGTTTTTTTTTTTGATGTGAACAAAAATCATCCGAAAGGTTTTTTTTTCATTGCCATTTGTTTTGAGGAAAATTTTTAAGATGTTTTTGGTTTACTTAAAAGAAGATTCAAAAAGCAATTCACAGTGGATTTGTTGAGTAAACCAAAAGAGCATAATTTTCAAAATGCGGAAAAAAGATAATTTTTTTCCAAGAGGCCCATAAGCCCGGCTCCTTTGATGGATGTTCCTCGTGTTGAAGATAATTGAAATTTTTTTTTCTAAGCAATTCCCAAAAAGTCATACTAGATTATTTTAAGGCCTTAAGTTTAAAGCAAGTTTCCCCCTTCCTACAACTGTAGAGGATCTTTAGTTTTTTTTTAATTTTAAGTGTTTTCATTCTTTTGGTGGGACCTATGTCCACAATAGTCGGCCCATAATTAACTATTTTTCCCCTTTTTCTCTTTTTTGTAAATTTTTGATTACTAAAAAAAAACTTAAGAAGCTTCCATTTTTATTTTATCATGCAAGTTTTTTTTTTTATTTTTTAAAATTTTTTTAGTTGTTTTTTTTTTAATTGGTTTCTTCCTAACCATAACCATACATACACACACTTTTCCCGAACTCAAACAATCCCTAAATTTCAATTCTATAATAAATACACGAAGCCATTCTTTTCATTTTATTTTGAAGAGCAATAAAATTGTTTGTAATTTGTTTTAACAAAATATTTTTTATTTTGCGTAAATAAAATGTTTCATTATAAATTTTTTTTTGAATTTTTTTTTTAAATATTGATTTCTTAGTAAATTTTTGAAGCTAACAATCACCTACATTATTTTCAATTTTTTAATCTAGATTCAATTTTATTTAAAAACTAATACTATATATCTAATAATCAATTTGATAGTTCTTTTAGAAACTTTTTAGAATTTTATAATTTTTTTTTACTCAAACGGCCTTAAAAAAAGAGAGAGAAAATGAATAAAAATTCATATTTTTTATAAAAACATTTTAAAAGTGATTTCCACACTTCTCAAAGTATGAAATTTGAAGAAGTATATTTTAAGAATAATGGCTGAAATCCACATTCACATCATTTGTCCTCGTTTTAGAAATTTGTAAGTGTTTAAAAGCAAAAACTAGATCCATCAATTCTACTTATATAAAAATAGTTTGATGAACAATTTTAATATTGGTTCATCCAATCATAAAATCTTGACTCCACCATTAGGATAACTCCCCGTTCCTATTGCTACTCCTGCTGGTTTGGACTTTAATCCTTGTCCTTAATGAAAGCTCATTGAATTGAATTTATCTCAAAAAACAAAAAAAACAAAAGAATCAAGGGATTCCAAACATGGAAAACTTGGTCAACGACTTCCTAATTACGGAAATTGAGAAGTCAAACTAGACTTTTGGTATGGATCAACAATTTCCACATGCAACAATCATTTTAGGCTTCCCACTTCCAGAAGAAAACCAAAACAAGCGCACATCTTTTATTTTGCCCTCACCGGTCAGTATTCGAACCAAGGCCACAAGGCGTGGAGCTTCAACGCAGCCACAGTCGCATACGTTTTCAAGTTTCCTTATGGCCAGTATCCCAAATGACCACGCATCAATCCGCCACGCGTAACACAGTCACAATCTAACATCACCTGCCGTCCTCTGAGCCGTCCCCATATATAAACGTCATCGCACCCTCTCCCATTCCTTCAACCTCGTTGACATAAAATTTGCTCTCCCCTATCCGATTTTTCCTCAAAATTTCACAACTTTTCTCTAACGTTCCTTCCACTTGTCACCCAACATTATCCCGTTACTCATTTTCAACGACTCTGGCCATTGTTAGAAACACTGAACACATAGAAAACAAACGAGATGAGAACCCGTAGAGGTGGAACAATGATTTCGGAGAAGCGACAACAGCAATACAACAGCTTCGCCGACGCTGCCACCGCCCCTCCCGAATTCAGTACCCTTCTGCAGCATCCTGTACAGCCCTCTATGTTCTCTCACCGCGACAATGACGATGGCTTCCACCCCCGCCTCAGGAGCAATGCCTCACAAGCCACCGGCAGCCACCATAGCGGCAGCCCCACACTCACCGGTGACTCTTCGCCAACTATGTCCTCGCCCTGGAACCAAATCTCTTCTCCCTGCACCAATTCCCCATGGATCGCTCCCTCGCCTCTCAACGCCGACGCCGATGGCTCCTCCTCCATTGGCCTCATCGGGACCATCGTGCGGGAGGAAGGCCACGTTTATTCCCTGGCTTCCTCCGGCGATCTCTTGTACACCGGATCTGACAGCAAGAACATACGGGTCTGGAAGAACATGAGGGAGTTTTCTGGGTTTAAGTCCACTAGCGGATTCGTCAAGGCTATTGTCATCGCTGGAGAACGGATCTTCACGGGTCACCAGGACGGCAAAATCAGGGTCTGGATGAATTCTCGCAAAAACCCGAGCGTCCACAAACGGGTGGGAACCCTCCCAAGTCTCAAGGATTTTGTCAAGAGCTCCATGAATCCTAAGAATTATGTCGAAGGTCGTAAGAACCGCAAAGTCCCGAAGATCAAACATTTCGACGCCGTTTCTTGCATGAGCCTGAATGAAGAAGTCGGCCTGCTGTACTCGGGGTCGTGGGACAAGACCATGAAAGTTTGGAGGATAGCGAATTCCAAGTGCCTGGAATCGATCGACGCGCACAAGGACGCCATCAATTCGGTGGCGACAGGATTCGACAGCTTGGTTTTCACCGGATCGGCGGATGGAACCGTCAAGGTTTGGAGGAGGGAGCTTCACGGTAAAGCGACAAAGCATTTCCTGGTGCAAACTCTGTTGAAGCAGGACAACGCGGTGACGGGGCTGGCCGTGAACCTAGAAGCCGCGGCTCTATACTGTGGATCGTCGGACGGGAACGTCAACTTCTGGGAACTTGAGAAGCAGCTGACTCACGGCGGCGTTCTACGGGGCCATAAATTGGCCGTTCTTTGTGTGGCGGCCAGCGGCAACCTGGTCTTCAGTGGGTCTGCGGACAAGACCGTATGCGTGTGGAGGAGGGAAGGGGTACGTTCGCACACGCGCCTGATCGTCTTGACCGGCCACATGGGTCCAGTGAAATGCCTGGCCGTTGAGCTTGATTGCCATTCGTTCACGAAGGATGATCGGCGTTGGATCGTTTATAGCGGGAGCTTGGACAAAACGCTCAAGGTATGGCGCATGTCTGAGAACGCTCCGGCCGAGAACGAGTACAACAAGCAGGGTTTCGATCTACTCTGAACGGAACGGAGGGGCGCGAGGGAGACTAGAGCGGGAAAGGCCAAATAAAGTTGAAAACGCGTGAGGACCACCAATTTGAAATGGAGGATGGAGTGGTGTTCTATTTTGTAACAGACTATGGTCCGTGGACCACCGGATCGGAGCCCTGTTCTAGAAGGCAAATTTTGGTGTGGCCGGTGCCACGCGTATATCAGGGGAGCCATTACCAGGACGACAAGTTAACTCTTCAGTCATGCGTGTATATACAGTGTATATTCGTTTATTTGTATTTTATTTATGTATGCGAAAATTTGCCTCGGAGAAATGTTGAAAGGAGAGGTCACTAAGAGATTGTGTTCAATTGGCTATTACAAATTTACACCCGTCATTGTGGGTTAATTTTGAAATCATGGATTAGTACTAATTGTACAACTTTATACAGCGTTGCCGTGCAATATTACTGCTACCGCACTTGTTTCTGTCAAAATTTCGTTGTGAACTGATACGACCCACTTATAATTTCGGTGCATAAGCCTTTTACGTGTTTATGTCTCGGGCAAAAAAAAAAAAAAAAAAAAAAGAACAGCGTGGACATGTGAACTCGGATTCGGCCCAGTAGTCTGTATAGCATTACAAAGCTTAATTTAGAAATGGGCCTGACCTTGTCCCTGGTACTCCCAAGGCAGGCAGCATGCTCTTGTTTATCTTCATCTAAAGATGGTAATGAATAATATGTGAGTACCATGGTACTAAAACCATATATTGTTCATCATGTTGCATACCCAATTCATATCTCATCCACAATTCATTGGATTTACAATTCTAATATTTATATCCTACTTATTTTAAGGTGAGTAGAATTTAGTAAAACCCATCAATCCATCACATACTATCATAATAGAAAACAGTAATTTTACAACAGAATACCATAAAAAAAAACATTGAAATGATCTTGGAGAAAAACGATATTAATAATAAGAGATACATATAGTGCAACAAAGATACATATACCTAAACAAAAAAATTTCATGTGTGATGCCTTATAAGAAGAAATAATACATGTAAAGATAGGTTCTAGATCACCAAGCCAAACTCATGTTCATCATCTCTATGTGGATCTTGGCACTTGGGTATACCACTTCAAATAAAAAGTAAAATCTAGTAAAAGCAAACTATATTCATATATATAAAACCACACTCAAACTTCAATTTTATATTAGACATCCTTTTTTTGACAGTAAGAAGGGATGACAACAAATGTATTGTTTAATAACTTTTTGGAAGACATGTTTGATCATACAAAGCTCATTCTGAAATAATATTTAGCAAACCACAACATAAAAAAAGAGAAATCACACAATTGTAGATTATTTAGCGAATCTCCTGTGTGTGTGTGTGTATCTTATCTACATCCAGCAAATATGAAAAAAGAAAATCCACACCTGCTCGAAAATCATTTAATTGTGAAAAAAAAAAAACCTATCTGCATGATAAGATACAAGTGGATATCCATTGGAACGAATATTCAACCACATAAACTTGAAAGACAAAATTTGGGGTGAGTTCCGTTTAGATCTTGAGGAAGGCCCTACTCTAGGCAATTCCTTCCTTGAAGCCATACCAAACTGAAATAAGAGAACAAAAGCTAATTCACTGCAAGGGAAGGAAGGAAGAAAACGATAGCATTGGCATTAGCCAAAATGAAATTAAATACCGCAGTAGATCCCGCGATATACTGCTTACTGTGAGTAAGTGGTACGTGGTAAAAATGTTTTTATAATTTGTCATTTTATCGAGCGATATGCTGTGATATTTCGCATACTACTTACTTTTTGTATACATTTTGTCCAAAAACTCTAATCTACTATAAATACTATAAGGTACGTACCATAGTATTTTATTTTTTACAGATGTAAGTGAGATATTTTTTTTGTTATTTTACATCAAAATATTGTAGATATATAAAACATTACAATATAATTAAAACACATATCATAAAATAAATATTTACTTTTATTCTTTTTGTTACTTTTTTAGTTAACATAAAAATTTAAATTGTTACTTTGAGCCACCTAGGAACTCAATGTGTGATATTAAAAAATATATTTGTTATTATTAAAGTATTGTTTTTTTCTATTATATCAATAAATTACTTTCTTTCTAAGTATTATTTATTTTGCTTTATGTATAACATTTTTTTATGTTTTTTTTATTAACAAAATATCTTCTATCATATATAGTTTATTTATATTTGACAAATTATGATGAGAAAAATTAGAATACATATAAAATGTGTAAAAAAAATTATTAAATTTATGTCATCTTAAAATATTATTTTTTTGTGAAAACGGTAACAGTATGCGATACGATATACCTTAAAAAGTTGAGGTCCAGTATACCTAACGGTATTGGGAATTTAACATTTGATTGACCACTTTTTTAAGTAAGGTCGGATTTTTTTTTTTTCCGGGCAATGGTCGTTGAATGTCGATTTTGATTTGGTTCCAAGTTTCTGTAAGTTGGGTCAGTGCCAAACTTAGATACGTCCGTTCTGGCTGATGTTTCATGCATTTCCCGTGATCGAAACGGTTCCTCAGATGCCAGTTCAGATGACAGAAAGCCTGTGAACCTTCCTCCACAAGTTAAAACTAAAGGGGTGTTGATAAAGCAGAGCAAAAGCAAATTATGGAATGGAGTGTTGAAGAACAGCAAAGACCGCCACACTCATCCAGTGTACAACATAAGTTCAGTCCACGTGGAACTCAACCTGGTTCAAGCAGGACTCTTTCCTTTCATGATAAATATGTATAATTAGTTCTGATTATCTCTGTACATATGTATATTTATCATTTGACCACTTGTATTTATCCAAAACACTGGTATAAATGAGATTAAGCCTCACTGAGGCTATGTGCGCGGAAAATCCTTTTGTTTCTCTTTACATGGTATCAGAGCCCATACACTAAAACGTCAAACAATGTTTAGTACAAACTCAATCTCTTCCCCCTCAACCATCTCTTCCAATCCTCTTTCCTCTCCTCCTCTTTTGCCGATGCCATCCATGAATCTTGGTCATCTCCTCAATGTCCGACTTACTAGAGACAACTATCTCTTATGGAAGGCCCAATTTCTTCCGTACTTGAGAGGACAGCGCCTACTGGGATATGTAGACGGAACCCTTGAATGTCCACCCAAAATGATTTCTGACGAAACGACAACAGACTCAACAAGTGGCACTGCCCAGGCAGTCAATCCAGCATATCAAGCATGGTATCAGCAAGACCAAATGCTGCTTAGTGCCCTTCTCTCCTCTCTGACTGAAGAAATTCTCAGTCACGTTGTGCTTATGTCTACATCTAGAGAGGTGTGGACTGCTCTAGAAAGGATGTTTTCATCACAGTCTCATGCACGGATCATGCAAATCCGATTGCAACTCTCAACCATGCAGAAGAAAGACTTGTCCATTGTCGACTATTTCCAGCGAATTAAGGGTCTGGCTGATACTCTTGCTGCTATTGGGCAGCCTCTACAGGAATATGAAACTGTTTCCTATATTCTTGCTGGATTAAATTCAGACTTTGATCCTTTGGTGACTTCTATCACCACTAGGCCAGAACCTATTAATCTAACTGATTTATATGGTTACCTGTTGAGCTATGAACTTAGGTTGGAGCACAACAACTCCTTCATGCAGTCCAATACAGCGAACTCATCTGTCAACATGGCCACAAGAAATAACAATGGAGGCCGAGGTGGAGGAAGAAACTACAATCAAAGAGGAAGGAGCCGAGGACGTGGCCGAAATAATCAACGAGACTCAGGCCACTTCCGAGACACAGGCAACTTTGGATATGGCCCTAAAGTCACTTGCCAAGTATGCCGAAAACCTGGTCACTCTGCAATATCTTGCCACCATAGGTTCGATCATTCCTATCAAGCGGACAACAATCACTTTGCAGGAATGGCTTCCACACCTTCTTACCAGATCGATCCAAATTGGTATGTAGACTCTGGGGCAAATGATCACATCACGGCTGATTTGAACCACCTCACCATCAGTGAGAAATATAATGGTCCTGATCAGGTTCAAGTGGGCAATGGAGCAGGTTTGTCGATAAAACATGTTGGCTACTCCCAAATCAATACCAGAGATTCATCATTACATCTTAACAATGTCCTTCATGTTCCCCATATCAAGAAGAATTTAATCTCTGTCAACAAACTTGCTCGTGATAATGACATTTTTCTTGAATTTCATCCTCATTATTTTGTTATAAAGGATCAAGCCACGAGGAAAAGACTACTTCAAGGACCATGTAGGAACGGCCTTTACCAATTGCCTACCTCTGTTCATCATCCTTCTTCAGCACTGCTTGGAGAGAGAGTTAGCCCTGATCAGTGGCATAAAAGGCTTGGTCATCCATCGCTTTCCACCGTTTTCAAGATCATCAATGACAATAAGCTTCCTTGCTTGAAGCAACCAGCAGTGCCCGTGTGTAATGCTTGTCAACAAGCTAAAAGTCACCGGTTGCCTTTTCATCGTTCTTCTCATGTTTCTAAATATCCTTTGGAACTTGTTTTCTCAGATGTTTGGGGACCTACAATGTCTTCAGTTAATGGTCATCGCTATTATGTTAGTTTCATTGATGATTTCAGTAAGTTTGTGTGGTTCTATCCTCTATCATCTAAATCTGACGTTGAAAAAATATTTTTCCAATGGAAAGCGCATGTTGAACTTCTACTCGACAGGAAGGTTAAACGAGTTCAAACGGATTGGGGAGGAGAATACCAAAAACTTCACACACTCCTTACAACTATCGGTATTGAACATCGAATATCATGTCCTCATACGCACCAACAAAATGGTGCTGCAGAGAGGAAGCACCGTCACATTGTTGAAATTGGTATGTCGCTGCTCTCTCAAGCCTCTATGCCGTTTAAATTCTGGGATGACGCCTTCTATACAGCCTGTTACTTAATCAATCGACTGCCATCCCCAACTATTGAGAACTCCTCTCCCATGGAGCGATTGTTTCACATCAAACCTGACTATACCATGCTAAAAACCTTTGGTTGTGCTTGCTGGCCGTATCTCAGACCATATAACTCCACCAAACTACAATTTCGTTCTCAACAATGTGTCTTCCTTGGGTATAGCGGGAAGCATAAAGGTTATAAGTGTTTATTGAAGACCACAGGTCGGGTCTATATCTCTCGTCACGTGGTATTTGATGAATCACAATTTCCATTTTCTCAGACTTCTGATCAGGTACCATCTCCTTCAAAGCACCAAGTCTCTCCTCAGCTCCTACTTCCCGAGCCACTCACACAGCCCGAGCCACTCACACAGCCCGAGCCACTCACACAGCCAGAAACTGTACCATCATCCACTCCGCCACAACAAAACCCAACACCGATCTCACCTGACTCAGATTCAACCTCACCGCCTGCTCCAGTCCAACATCCTATGAGAACAAGACTTCGTGATAATATTCGCCAACCAAAGAGATTTACTGACGGCACTGTAGCCTATCTTGCTACCTCTCCCCAATACATGGCCGAACCCACATGTTTTTCAGAAGCAGCAAAGTCCCGACCTTGGAAAGACGCCATGGATAATGAGTTTAATGCCTTGATCCGCAACAAAACTTGGACTCTAGTTCCTCCGCAGAAAGACAAGAATCTTATAGATTGCAAGTGGGTATTTAAACTCAAGCGAAGAGCAGATGGCACGATTGAGCGCCACAAGGCGCGTCTTGTGGCAAAAGGATTTAAGCAGCAGTATGGAGTAGATTACACTGAAACTTATAGTCCAGTAGTTAAACCAGCAACAATTCGCACAGTCCTCTCCATCGCTACTTCTCAGAACTGGCCAGTCAAACAACTTGACGTACAGAACGCCTTCTTACATGGCCTCCTTACTGAAGAAGTCTATATGCGACAACCACCTGGGTTCGCTAACCCCACATTTCCTGGTTATATTTGTAGGCTCCATAAAGCCATTTATGGGCTTAAACAAGCCCCAAGGGCGTGGTTTTCCCGACTCAGTTCTCGACTGCTTGAACTTGGCTTCGTTCCTTCCAAAGCTGACACCTCCTTGTTTATCTACAAGGAAAGAGATGCGGTTATCTATATGCTCATTTATGTGGACGATATTCTTCTCACTGGATCATCCCCTTCACTGATCTACAAGCTGGTTCATACTCTTCAACAAGATTTTCCACTAAAGGATCTCGGATTACTAAACTACTTCCTTGGTGTGGAAGCCATTTATGATAAAAATGGTTTAGTACTCTCTCAGCAGAAATATATACTGGACTTGCTAGCTCGAACTCGGATGATGGCTGCTAAACCTGTGATTACACCAATGTCAACCAGTGAAAAACTCTCTCGGAACAAAGGGGAGATATTCTCCGACCCTACACTTTTTAGGAGCACTGTTGGAGCCCTTCAATACATCACCTTGACTAGACCAGATATCTCCTATGCCGTAAATAAGGTCTGCCAGTTTATGCACACCCCCACAGTTGCTCACTGGACTGCCGTCAAGCGAATCTTACGTTATCTGGTTCACACCACCAACCTCGGCCTACGGATTCATCGAAAATCGTCATCGCTGCTTACAGCATTCTCAGATGCAGATTGGGCCGGGTGTCCGGATGATAGGCGATCAACCAGTGGGTATGCTGTCTTTCTTGGATCAAATCTACTATCTTGGAGCTCACGTAAGCAACAAACTGTGTCCAGATCCAGTACAGAAGCAGAATACAGAGCGCTAGCTAATACTACTGCTGAACTCCTCTGGTTACAAACTTTGCTTAGAGAACTTGGAATTTATTTGTCTCAGGCACCTATATTATGGTGTGACAATATTGGAGCAACATATTTGACGGCAAATCCAGTCTTCCATGCTCGAACGAAGCATATCGAAGTTGATTTTCATTTCGTTCGAGAAAAGGTCTCTCGAAGAGATCTTGAAGTTCGGTTTGTGTCGACAAAGGATCAAATAGCTGACATCCTTACGAAACCACTTGCGTCTCAGTTGTTTCAATGATTGAGGTTCAATCTCAATGTTCACTCACGACCCTTGAGATTGACGGGCCTGTTGAAGAACAGCAAAGACCGCCACACTCATCCAATGTACAACATAAGTTCAGTCCACGTGGAACTCAACCTGGTTCAAGCAGGACTCTTTCCTTCCATGATAAATATGTATAATTAGTTCTGATTATCTCTGTACATATGTATATTTATCACTTGACCACTTGTATTTATCCAGAACACTGGTATAAATGAGATTAAGCCTCATTGAGGCTATGTGCGCGGCAAATCCTTCTGTTTCTCTTTACAGAGTTAAGAGGGAAAGAACCATAAAGGCTGCCGGCCGAGAGGTCCAGACTAATGATATGGCCAATTATTCCATTAACAGAGTAACTTAAAGTAGAGCTGTTAATAGAGAAGGACGGCTTGAATTGGAGTAAAGTAGTAGCCTCATCATGATGGCAAAACGGAGTCGTTGCAAGAGAAGAAGAAGGAAAAAGCAAAAGCACGAAAAAGAGAGTGAGGAAGAGGACCAGCGACGGCCGTGACCTGGCAAAGGATGCATTTCTTAGAAGTGAATCCTGGTCCTATCAGCAGATCTATATGTTGACATGGTGCCATTACTCCTCCTTCCTTTATAGTACCTGTTCTTGATGCGAGCCTAATCCCTACGAGTGATAAAGGTCTCTACTTCTATGAATTTTTCACGCGTATTGTTCATTTTGGAAAAAATTCATTTCCAAGATTCCTTGACAAAGCAGGGTGTTTTCCGGTCTTCTCCCTTAGAGATTTAGTGTTAACTGGTTTAAAAAAAAAAAAAAAAAAGGTCTCCCTTGTCCCCGCCTTTACTTCTACAATAAAAGCCTAATCCCAACTCATGATAAAGGCCTCTGCTTTTATGAATTTTCCATAGATGTTGTACGTGCTGGAAAAGATCATTGCCCTTGGTCCCCGTTGCACCACCATTGACTGACTTCATGTTTATTGAATAAATTTCATAAAAGGTCCCTAATCTTTAGTCATTGTTTTCTTTTAGTCCCTAACCTATTGAGTATTTTATTTTAGTCCTAAAACTATTAAAACGTTTCATTTGTCCTGAATTTATTGAAAATATTTCATTTTAGTCCAAATTTGATAAAATTTATTAACTCGAAGTATTTGTCTGATAACAAGTTTTTAGATCATAATTTAAACTATCTGATTGTCTTACAATAAATGTAATCTGTATAATAATTTTTTTATAGTCAATGAAAAATTTAAATCACCTTTTTTTCTTTCTGTAAATTGAACTTATTTCATTTAAAAAGGAAAAATTATTAATTTAAATTGTTTATTTATTATCAAAAAATATTAAACTATTTAAATTTACTGAAAAACAGTTACCAAATATTTAAATTAGAAGTTCAAAAACATCTGTCAGATAATTATTCTAAGTTAATGAATTTCATCTGTTGAGGGACCAAAATGAAACAATTTTAATAGGTTTAGGACCAAATCAAAACATTCAATAGGGTAGAGACTAAAAGGAAACAATGACTAAAGGTTATGGACCATTTATGCAATTTACTCCATATTTATTTGGTTTTTGGTCTTTGAAAGTTTAAAAGTTCTTGATGCAAATTTAAAAAGGCAATTTAAGAAAAATCTATAAGCCGTCTTAAGGGCTAATTAGACATAGAATTAGGCAAGTAATTAGTTACTATGTATAGAGAAATCTAGTATAATTATAAGCGAGATGGTTATAAGCGTTCACGTGCGTGAGCTTTTGCCTCATTAGAATTTATCATCTGGATTCTATGGCATTTTAGCAAGCAATCCTTTTTAATTAGTTGTTGTCCTATTTTGTTCCATGGTCCTAGAAGTGTTCCAGTTTGATCAATTGATCCTCAACTTTTTAGAAATCAAAGTAAAAAATTAATAATCTAAAAGTGATATAAGAATACAATGAAAAAAATTAGAAAGGAATTACATTGGATTAATTGATTAATAACATTAAAAGTAATTATATTATCAAATTGTAGTATGCTATTACGTTTGTTATAGTACAAAATATAAAAAATAATGACTCAGAAGTTCTAGTGCTTATTACAACTGGACGATCCTCAATGTCTCAATTTACTTGTTTATAGGTAACTCTAATTTATTTTTAGATTCTTCCAACACTTCAGAGATTAATTAAATAATTAAGAGTTATAAATTAAATTAAGATAATTATTATCATAAATAGATGATAGCCATTAACACACTATGTCATATCATCATGGTCCCGGGTCAGCTCTGATACCATCTATAATGACCCAAGTTCAGAACTGGTCAACGGAACACCTGCCCACACCACATGGGCTATCCTTTGAAAAAGGATAAGCGCTAGGTGCTTATGCTCTGGAATTAGAGCCTATATATCCACATAAAGCTTCCCACAATTCACCTATGTGGGATATGAGGGTGTTACAGAGGTAGTGTTAAATTCCTCAGTGACTAAAACTGAAATTAGCCCGATTAAGACCTCACACTTCCAGTGACTAAATCGTAAGATTTTAAAACTGTAAGATATAGATGAACTCTAATAAAAATCTAAAGGACTAAAACGCAATTAGCCCAATTTGTATCCAGAAACACAATTTTCTTGCCCCACTTCCATCGCGCCTCGCAACTCATCGGATCACCACCACGCCCAGCCAAAACCTCACCAAACGTATTTTTTAATTCATTCTAAACATCCCCAAACATCAACTAACTCTTCCGATCATCAAAAATTAATTATATTCAATCAAATCATAAACCAAAACCTCTTTTTAAATTCAAAATATAACTTATGCAATAAACATAATCAAACAATACTCACCTAAGATTTTTTTTTCTGCAGAAAAAATTCATAGGTTGCTTCCATTTGATCTTCATTTGATGATTTTTTCTTTTAATTCTTTAATACAAAGCAATAGCAAAACCAGAAAGTGAGAGAAATAACCCACTCTAACTTTTTCTTATTTCCCCCTTTTAATAACCTTGAGTCCGTGCCTCTCAACCCTTTCTTTCGTGTTTCCACGTATTTTCTTTCCTTGCTTCGTATTATTTTATTTTCTTTCACTTTTTTTTTTCTTTTGGGCCTTAATGTAAATGCCCAAAATAATAAAATAAACCAATTCCATTACATCCTCCCCCCTTAAAAAAGCTTCATCCCCAAAACTTACTTTCATTGTTGAATAAAAATGAATACTTCTCGCGTATCTCTTTTTCGCGTTCCCAAGTAGATTCTAATAGAAAAATTTTGTTCCGATTAACTATAATAAATGGAATAGTGCATCTCTTCAATACTTTCTCCTCTCGATCCAAAATCTGCACCAGTTGCTCCTTATATGTCAAATCTGGCCTAATGTTTATCGGTTGATGTTGAATTATGTGATTGGGATCGTGTACATGCTTGAGCATTGACACATGAAACACATTGTGCACTCCTAATGAAGATGGCGTAGCGCAACTTTGTAAGCGACCTCGCCAACATATTTTAAAATTTCAAAAGGACACACATATCTTGGGCTCAATTTCCCATGCTTCCAAAAGCTCATAACTCCTTTCATTGGTGACACTTTAATATAAACACTATCTCCATCCTCGAACTCCAACACTCGTCTTCTCATATTAGCATAGTTATTTTGTCTACTCTGTGCAATCTATAAGTGATCATGAATAGTTCAATTCTTTTCTACCATCTTTGCAATTGTATCTGAACTCAAAATCATCCAATCATCTATGTCATCCCAACATATCGGTAACCTTCATCTTTGTCTACACAATGCCTCATAGGGTGTCATTCCAATGATAGACTGATAGATATTATTGTAGGTAAATTCAATAAGTTTTAAATGATCATCTCAATTACCTCCAAAATCTAGTGCACAAGCTTGGAGCATATCCTCAAGAATTTGAATAGTTCGTTTTGATTGTATATCGCTTTGAGGATAATAAGCAGTGCTGAAGTTGAGTTGAGTTCCCATGGCCTTTCGCAATTGTCCCCAAAATGTGGTGGAACAAGGCTCTAGTGCCCTAAATTTACTAACACTGGTAGGCTCTTTGAGAACTATGATCTCACTTAGGTTACAATTGGCTAGGTATTACTCGTGAAGTATCTTAAATCATTACGTGTAACTAGTTATTTAGCCTACCCGGCATAGAAAATATGCATTCATTGTTCTGGCTATGTGATAACAATAATTTAGAACAACATTGAAAATAGTGTCATGGTAGTTAACGAAAACACAATTTAAAATAAACCAAGATATAAAAACTTTAGTTGCTTTAACTTCAAGTAACAACAATATGCATACTTTTCAAACTTATATGCACCCAAATGTAACCCTAGTGTTATACACACCAATGGACACTAGTAGAGGCAATCACATTGTATGAAAATATCATACATATAAAAGAAGCAGCATGTATCTACTAAGATCCGTCCTTAGCTCTTCACCCAAGTAAGCTAGCTTCAAGTGATGAGTCATACTTTCCTTGTACTTACTTAGCCTCAAACTGTAAGACAAACACTTTGGTCAGTACTAACTTATGCCATAAATAACTTAGAAACTTGGAATTTCCTACTTAGAGAACACCTTGAATCCAACAAAACTTAGCTTTAACAGTCGCCCCTTACCAATTGTTAAGCCTGACTAGCCCACTTAATACATGTATATCACTTAATAGGTGAGTACTCTAAAGTACCCTGATGCCCTTCGGCATCTCCTTCGTGTGTCATGGTGAAGGCGGCAGGAACCCGTAGAAATGGTGGGAGGCCCGGGACGAGCGCAGCTGAGAATATCGCCTGAAAATGACACGAAACAAGGGTTAGGAGGTCCCCGGAGTGTTTTTCCGGGGAGGAGCCTCCGACGCCCAAGTGAGTATTTTTGAGGTAATCAGACGATTAAAGAGCAAAGATGTATTTTATCTCAGATTAATGTTCCCCCCTTACCTGGAATAATTACGAAGTATTTATAGGGGGACGAATTGTAGTAGTCCTTCTCGGTTGGTCGGCCCAGATCATGACACGTGTTCGGCAAGATGCGTTCCACGTCTTTTGGTCAATAGAGGACTCCTAGTTGGCATGGGCTGCCAGGCTAAGGCTCTGAGATGACCCGAAAGTGGCGTGCTGGGGTGTCCCTGCAGGCGGCGTGTCAGGACGCGGCTGGGGGGCGGATTATCGGGGATACGTCAGAGGCTCCTTAAATGCTCCATAAATGCTCCATAAATGCTCCTGCCGTACTCCCGAAGTCTCCTTCGGTAGAAGAGACCTTTTCGGAGAACTTGTCTCCCGAGGTCACTTTTGATATTGCAGGAATGTACCTCCCGAAGGTGACCTTTCCCGGGGACACCCCCACTTCCGGGGATAGCCTGTCCGTCCCCCGAGGTCCGCATTGTCACTTCCCGGCACGGAGAAATGCCGAGACTGGATTTCCCGAGGTCGAACATCCTTCCTTCTGTGGTGGGTGATCTCTATTCCGAGGTTGGTGCTTTGCTTGAACCCGTGCCTCCGAAGGGTGATCAACACTTTGGCTATCACATGCCCCCTCCTGGGAAGTCGAAGCGGAGACTTCGGCTTCATGCTTTTTGGGAAGGCTTCTTTACCGCACTTGTGGTTGGAGTTTTACTCAAGAAGTTGCTCTTTTTCAAAAGGCATTCCTTCATAGCCGAGGTACCTTTCCCTAGTTCTATGGTCTCAAGGTACGCGCGGCTTTGGCTTTTGCTTTCTTCTACTGCAGGTTCGTGAACCATCGCACCCTTTGGTCTAACGTGTCAGTTATGGATAAGCGTTCCTGGGTTTTCGCGATGTCAGATGGGCGTGCCCTAGTTCTTTGCGTTGGATGACACGTGGCCGCTGGTGGATGGCGGGGTAGTTGCGCCTGTCACGCTTTAATCGCGTCTCTTCGCCTTTGAGGAGTAGTAATGAGTCTGTTGCGCTTCTGAGGGATAATAATGACGACGTTTCATTTATCCTCCTTGGTCTATAAAAGTACCTTATGGCTCATTCTTTGCCTCACTCTTTGCTTTTGCTCTCATATGCTCTAGAGCCTTTTCTTGCCTTTCCTCTTCTTTTCAGCGGCGGTTTCTGCGGCGAAGCGATTTCCGGCAATTTTTGCGGTGGCGTTCAGTAATTTCAGCAAGACCTTTGTTGGGTGCTCCCTTCTGTAATTCTTTTCTCTTCTTTCTTTCGAGGCCGTTGTTCCTAGGTCTCTTTGTTCCCTTACCCTTCCAGAGTCATCCTTTTCTTGTGAAAAATGTCTGACCTGACCCCGTTGCCAGTTGTTCGACCTCTCCCCGAGAGTTTTCTTCCTCTCGAATCTCATCCTTGCGCTACCACTCCGGAGAAGGTGAAGAAGTGGATGGCCAAGTATTACCTTCCTTCTTACCTTGCCCCGAGGTTGCCCATCCCGGGTACCTACGGCTTTATGCCGGGTTTGCATGAGGTTACCGTTTACCGAGCTCAACTGAAAGCCGGTCTTCGGTACCCTCCTCACCGCATGATCTGCGAATTTTGCGATTTCCACGGGATCGCCGTGAACCAACTTCCCCCAAATTCTTACTCCTACTTCAACTCTTTTCTCTGCATGTGTGGGGTTTTTAAGATAAAGCCCCACTTTCTTTTCTTCATGCAGTACTACAAACTCCACCCGGTCCCGAAGGGCGGCTTTTACTTCCTGCTTCCCCGAGGGTCTGGGAGCAAAAAGTTCACCTTCACCTTTGACAACAAGGACAGCTGGCGGGGGTGGCAGAAGAAGTTTTTCTTCCTGCCGGTCCCCGAGCTATGGCATCATGTGCCCACCAAATGGGCTTCGGGGACCCTGAAGATGGATGTCGTTGACCCCCGGAGGCTCCTGACTCGGGAGCTGGTTGGCGAGTTTGATCAATTTGATAGGCTCATCCGGGCCGTGGCCGACTGGGACCCCGAGGTCCCTCCGCGTTCACCTTACCCTTTTCCCATCAAGTGGGACCTTATGACTGAGGAGGTTCTTCAGGAGATGGGAGTGGTGAACGTGCACAAGAGTGACATTGGTTTGCCTGTGCCCGTTCTTCTGGGGAAGAAGGCTTGGATAGTCATGCTCATTCAGGGGGAGATCACATATGAGTATTTTGCAGAGAGTAAGTCTCTTCCCTGGTTTCGATCTGTTTTTTCCTTTTGGACTTACGCTGATATCTTTTCCTTTTGCAGAGATGGGCGATCAATCTGTTGAATACTGCAGGTCACTTTTCCTCGGCCAGGCCCAGAGAGGGGAGCAGACGCGCAAGAAGGCGCCTGCTAAGAGGAAGAAGACGAGCAGCAGCGGGCCTCTTCGGGCCAAGAAGACTAGGGCTATTATTCCTCCCTCGCCCGAAGTCATTGTGGAGGTGCAGGACCAATCTCCTGCTCTTCCTTCAACGCTGGCGGACCTCCCTTCAGACTCTGCCCTTCTTGGGGTAGCACTGAGCCCCATTCTTCCCACCGTGCCTTCTTCCGAGCAAAGATCTTCTTAGGATCTTGA
The DNA here is from genome assembly GCA_005392925.1 of Aquilaria sinensis. Classification (NCBI taxonomy): domain Eukaryota; kingdom Viridiplantae; phylum Streptophyta; class Magnoliopsida; order Malvales; family Thymelaeaceae; genus Aquilaria; species Aquilaria sinensis. The sequence continues at coordinate 22,668 of SMDT01002213.1, read as the reverse complement.
AGAGAGCAGAAGAAGGAAGGGAAACAACATTCCTGGTGAAGTCCGGGAGGATGAGTCGGAAGATGACATCGCCAAAGTTCTACCAGGTTGGTTCCTTAGCCATTCTCCTACAAACCTTGGAATCTTTCATATCTACGATTTTTTCGATGAATGGCTAAGGGATGACGTACTGACGGAACTTCATCATAAACTTGCAGAGGATATGCCTGCGGCGCCCTGGATGAACGCTCACGCCCGGCGAAGGGCTCTTCGGGACAAGCGGATCCCTCACGGCAAGGTGCCGAGGGAGCCCTTCTAGACGTTCACAGAGGACATGAACCTGTTCTCTGAGGATAGCCAGTTGATGGCTTCTCAAATGGCGACGGGGATGATGACAAGCGCCACCTTTCAGTCGCTCATTACCGAATGTCCCAACGAGGAGATCCTTGCCGCAAGGATGACCGAGCACGCTGCCCAGGTAGTTCTCTCCTCTTTGTTTACTTGGAGATTTTTCTTTTAAGCTTTCAACATGCTTTTGATACTCATTCGGGGCCTTTTTTTTTGCAGCTTTTGGCATACAGCGGGTATTTCGGCACTTGGGCGCTGAAGCAATCAGAGGCCCATTCCCGGTCCGAAGATTCTTTGAGCAAAATGAAAGAGTTGTGTGCCAAACACGTCCTCAAATATGGAGAGCTCAATATTGTAAAGGAGGACGTGGTGAATCTTCGGGCCGAGCTCACGGCGAGCAAACAGGAACTGCTACTGGATTTTACTGCCAAGGTTGATGACCTCGGCTCAAAATGCGTCGTCCTCTCTTCAGAGAACGAGGCTCTTCGGAAGGCGAGCGCTGAAGATGGCAAGAGCCTGGTAGAGGCGCTTGCTCTGAACACCAACCTCGAGGCCCAGATTAAATCTCTGAAGGAGGGGACTAAGAGCAAGAAGAGGAAGAAGCTGGAGGAGAAGATTGCCAAGCTTGGAACTAAACTGGATGCCCTTAGTGCTGAGAAGGTCAAATCTGAGCAAATGGCGAAAGTGGCTTTTCAAGACGGCTTCTGCCTGGCGCAGCACCTAGTCCTTGCTCGGCACTCCGAGCTCGACCTTTCCTACTTGTCCACCTTGGATTTTCCCGAGGGGCCTCAGGAGGTATGGTCAAAGCCAGATTTTCTCAATCTCTCTCCAGCTAAGCCGGTGCCTCCGACTGAGCCTGATGATGATGAGACATCGGATGTCCCTGCTCAGCCATAGGCTTCTTCTTATCTTTTTGTACTCCTGTTTGCTCGTACATCTTTTGCCTTAGAATTTTTGAATGAAGATTCTTTCTCCAATCTCCATCCACTCTTCCGAATACGATTTTTCAGAGGTAGTTCTAAGCGCGTACTTTCGGCGAATTTGGCCGTACTTACTTCTTCGGGGAGAGTAGTTTTAGACCTTTTCCGAACTCTGCCGAGTTTATACTCCATCCGAGAGTTAGTTCCGAAAGAAAAACCATTAAGGAACTAATTTTTCAATCTGACGACATCATTTGTCTTGTGCCTTTATTGATGACTGCGGGGAAGAGTAACTACAATCTTTCTGAAAAGAGTTCTAAGTATAGAATTTATTTAGGGCATCCGAATGCCAGGTGTTTTTCAGTTTTTCCCCTTCGGTGTTCCCGAGCTTATATACTCCATTTCGGACCTCATCCAGGACCAAGTAAGGTCCTTTCCAATTTGGCCGAAGTACCCCGTGGGATGGTTTCCGGGGTTCGAATTCGGCCTTTTGGAGGACGAGGTCTTTTTTTTTTATTCCTTTGGGCCTGGCATGCGATTTTACGGCTATGGCCATTCTTTGCTAAAAAACCTTTCTTTTGAGCTTGGCCATCTCTCTGTGCTCATCCACTAGGTCGAGCTTGGTTCTTAACCCGAGGTCATTTCCTCCTTCGTCCAACACCTGTATTCTAATTGATGGCCGTACTACCTTAACAGGGATAATAGCCTCTGTGCCGAAGACGAGCGAAAAAGGTGTTTCACCCGTAGCTCTTCGAGGGGTTGTCCGATAGCTCCATAGCACACTAGGAAGTTCTCCTGGCCATTTTCCCTTTGCCTCCCCTAATCTCTTTTTCAGACCATCTTTTATGGTCCTATTAGACACCTCTACTTGTCCGTTGCTCTGGGGATGAGCTACGGGGGCAAAGTGCATCTTTATTCCGAGGCTAGTGATGAATTCCTGGAACCCTTTGTCAATAAACTGGGAACCATTATCAGCGACTATCACCCTCGGTATGCCAAACCTGCATATTATTCCTTTCCAGACAAATTTTTGTATATCCTTTGCTGTGATAGTTACTAGGGGCTCTGCCTCTACCCACTTGGTGAAGTAGTCTACCGCGACCACGCAGAATTTCACTCCTCCAGGTGCTGTCGGGAGTGGGCCGATGAGGTCAATGCCCCATACTGCAAAGGGACAGGGGTAGTCAGTCGAGTTTATTAGTTCCGAGGGCAATCTTTGAACTTTTGCGTGTCTCTGGCAACTGTCACATTTTTGGACGAACTGTCTTGCGTCCTTTCTTAATGTGGGCCAAAAATACCCTTGGCGAAGTATCACTCCTGCCAAAGCGTCAGTCCCGATGTGGGCACCGCAGATTCCCTCGTGGACTTCCTCGAGAATTGCCCGAGTGTCCTTTTCGCCAATACATCTTTGCAATGGACTTGCAAATCCCTGTCGGTATAATTCTTCCCCTATTAAGAAGTATCGTCCGGAACGTCTTCGCACTTTTACCTCTTCGCGGGGGTCTTCGGGAAGCTCCGAGGTTATAAGATACCTCTTTATAGGATTCTCCCATCCTTCCTCCGAGGTTGTTGTGCTCATTACCGCGATGCTGGGGTGACTCAATATTTCGGTGAAGTTTTTTGACTTCGCCAGACTATCTGCCTCGGTGTTGCTTCGTCGAGGCACATTTTCAATATGCACCGCGTCGAATTCCCGGATGAGCTTTGACACAAGCTCATGGTATTTAGCCAAAGTTGGATCTTTTGCACTGTAGTCCCCTGCCATCTGTCGGACCACCAGCTGAGAATCACTGTGGGCTTTCAGGTTTCTCACACCAATCTTTCTAGCAAGGCGCAACCCTGCTATGAGGGCCTCATACTCTGCCGCGTTGTTGGTGACACTAAACCCGAATTTGATGGCTTTCATTACTTCCATGCCTTCGGGCCCGTGTATGACTACCCCAGCTCCCTGGTGCTTAGAGCCGGAGGCCCCATCCACGAACATGGTCCATTCTGGCTCACTTTTGCCAAGGTCAAACTGATCACTTTCGCCAAGGTCAAACTGATCACTTTCGGCGAAAGGTACTTCGGCAATGAAGTCTGCCAGGGCTTGGGCTTTTATTGCTTTCCTTGGTTCATAAGTGATATCATACTCTCCGAGCTCTATGCACCATTTGGAAAGCATTCCCGAATGATCTACCCTCTTCATGACATCCCGAAGGGGTAGATTACTTCGGACAATGATGGGATGAGCCTGAAAATATGGACGCAGTCTCCTACTTGCTAGTACTAAGGCATAAATAGCTTTTTGAAGTAAGGGGTACCTGATTTCGGCTCCATGCAGAGATTTGCTCACGTAATAGACTGGCCATTGAACCGCTCCTTCTTCCTTTACGAGAACCGAGCTCAGTGCTTTTTCAGCAACAGCAAGGTATAGCACAAGGGATTCTCCCTCTCGAGGTTGCCGAAGAGTGGGTAGTCGGGCCAGATAAACTTTGAGCTCTTCCCAGGCCTTTTGGCAATCCTCGTTCCAAGGATGATCGTTGTTTTCGAGGTTGCCACTATTTTTTGCTGCCTTAGTGAGTACCTTAAAGAATGCTCGGCACCGATCTCCATACCTGGAGATGAACCTGCTAAGGGAGGTTATTCTGCCCGTAAGCCTTTGCACATCTTTTGTTGTGACAGGAGTTCAAAATTCAAGTAGAGCTTTGACTTTTTCTGGGTTGGCATCGATACCCCTTTCCGATACCATAAATCCGAGGAACTTGCCCGAACTTACGCCGAAGACGCACTTCTCGGGATTGAGATGAATTCGAAATGCTCTAAGTTGGTGGAAAGTTTCATCCAAATCGGCAATGTGGCTGCCAGGCAATCTGCTTTTGACTATCATATCATCCACGTAGACTTCCATGTTTCTCCCTATTTGTCGACTGAAGACCTTGTTCATTAGCCTTTGGTAGGTAGCTCCTGCATTTTTAAGCCCGAAGGCCATTCTGACGTAACAATACGTACCAACTTCGGTGATGAAGGCAGTTTTTTCCTCGTCCTCGGGGTTCAACCTAACTTGGTGATACCCGCTAAAAGCATCTAGGAAGCTCAGGAGCCCATATTCGGCAGTCGAGTCCACCAGTTGATCTATCGGCGGGAGAGGATATGAATCTTTAGGACAAGCATCATTTACATTTCGGAAGTCCATGCACATTCGGAGCTTGTTGCTCCCTTCTTTTGTGGCGATGACTACATTGCTTAGCCATTCGGGGTATTTGACTTCCCTGATTACACCCGCGTCTAACAGGTGTTGGACTTCAGTTTTGACGAAGTTGTTTTTGTGCGCCGAGAGGCTTCGCTTCTTTTGCCTGAACGGCTTTGCCTCGGGGTTTACTTTGAGGCTATGCTATATTATGCGAGGGTCTACCCCGGGCATGTCTTTCGGCGAGTAGGCGAACAGATCTTTATTCATTAGTAGGAAAGATACAAGCTTTTCCTTTTCTCCTTTGGCCAATTTTTTTCCTATTCGGGTGTTTCGGCCTGGGACGAGCTCTATCTCTTCCGTTTCTACTTTTTCGGGATCCTCTGTTCCTTGTTCTTCTGACTCTTGTGCGGGCAGAGCCTTTGTTTCTGTAGTCTGCGCATAATTCGTCGCTGGGGCTTTTCTCACCTTTACAAACACCTTTCGCACCTCCCCCTGGTCGATGAAGATCTCGGCATCTTCATCCTTGGTGGCGAAGGTAACTGTTAGGTACTTCACATCCGGGCGAATGTGGAGGTTTCCTTGCGTTTGCCTTCCAAGGATGGCGTTGTATGACGAAGGGACATCGATGACGATGAACCTTGTCATTACGGAGGCGAACAGCTCCTTTCTGTTGTTTGCTGAAGTTCCCTTCAGCATCAGAGGAAGATCTACCCATCCAAGGACGGGAAGTTCAGACGGCCCTACTCCAAAAGTAGGAGAAGTGACGGATTTGAGGTCGCTTCTCGATATCCCTAAGCTTGGTAGCAGGTGTGAGAATAGGATGTCTGCATTTGATCCATCGTCAAGTAGTACTCTCTTGACATCCCAGCTTCCTATCCTTGCCATAATTAGCAAAGGATCGTCATGGGGAAAAATGACGGTGGATCCGTCCTTTCGGGTGAGGTTTTTTGATGGATTCCCGTACTCCATTACCAAAATCTCTCTGGCTTTTCTTTTTCTTTCCGCCGACGGCAGCCCTGTGGTGATCATTTGTATTACTTCTACCGGGGGCGGGGGAGGCCTTTTCGGACTTCGGTTTCGACGCTTATCGGAGTCATATTCTTCATCCTCTACCTTTCCTTCTTCTTCCCTCCTTCCCTTGGGGGAAGGTATGCGCAGGTAACGCCGAAGTTGTCCTTGCTTTATTAGTGTCTCTATGTACTTCCTCAGTTGGAAGCAATCTTCGGTATCATGCCCGTGGTCTCGATGGAATTGGCAGAACTTTTTCATATTCTTCTTGTTGTCCGCGGTCATGGCCTTCGGACGTTGAATCTGAGTCCCTTGCCTTTCCATCGCCATCAGGATGTTCGTCCTCGTGGTGTTCAGGGGAGTAAAGGCGATGGGCTTCCTTCCCTTAAACTTCCGAGGGTGCCCACTTGTTTCAGCTGGGTAGCGAGTTTGCTGACTCGGTCCCTCGGTGCGGACATGATCGGACCTCGGGCCTCCCATTCTTAGTTCTTCGGCGGTCATGTGCTGCTCCGCCCTTTGGTAGAATTCACCGAGCGTGTCAAGGGGATCTTTGGAGAACTCGTAGAACAGCTGGGAGTCTCTCCGAAGTCCTCGTGTCATGGCCAAGATACGTATCTCTGGCCTGAAATCTGGGACACTCAAGGCTTCTCTGTTGAACCTTTCGACGTAGTCGCGTATGGTTTCACCATTTTTCTGCGCTAAATCGAACATTTGGACGGGCATTTTCACCGTTGGGCGGCTCCCGATGAACTGCTGCGTGAAGGCAGCAGACAGTTCTTGGAACTCCATGATGCCTCCGGGAGCCAGCGAGTTGTACCACGCCGTGGCCGGCCCAGCAAGGGTGACCTCAAAGCATTTGCACAAGGTAGCATCATCAGCTCCGTGCAGTATCATACTGCGCTTATACTTGGTCAGATGAGCCTGGGGGTCGGTTCGGCCATCGTACGTTTCCAGCCGAGGTACCCAAAAATCACTTGGCATAGGTGCCTCGACTACTGTTCGGGTGAATGGCGACTCGTCTCCATTAAAGGTTTCTGACAATCTAGCCCAGACGGGCTTTCGAGCTACTTGTCTCTCCACTCTTTCTATCCTCTTTAGGATTTTCTCCATGAGGAGTGTGGCACTAGGTTCTTCTTCCTACTGCCGGTAGGCTTCTGGGAATGGAGACTGACGTCTTCTTTTTGGGGAATGGCTTCGGCGCCGGGGAGACGGTGACTTTACCTCGGGGGTGGAACTCTTTCGGCGAGGGGCCTTGGGTTGCTTTGTCCCCGTTTCTCCCACAAGTCGCGCCCTGAGGGGTATGTTTTCCGTCGAGGATTCATCGCGTTGATCCCCACTTCCCGAGCTCCGATGAGTTGATCGGGGGCTCTTCTCACGCCGAGGCGCTGGTGATGAGGGCCTTTGCCCTGGGGTTGGCTGTGGCCACCTTTGATCTAACTGCTGCATCATTTCAGCCACAACCGAGCGCTGAAATTTGCGCAGGAAGGCCATAGTAATAGTCAGTGGACGCTCGTCCTCGGGCGAGGAAGTCCCTGCCGCAGTTTGTTCGGTTGCCGGTTGAGCTTCTGGCGCGGACGGGGACCTCGGGAGTCCCTTGTCCTTAGAACGCCGAGTTTCAACGACGGCGACCTGGGTGTGGTTTCCCACAGACGGCGCCAACTGATGCCCTTCGGCATCTCCTTCGTGTGTCATGGTGAAGGCGGCAGGAACCCGTGGAAATGGTGAGAGGCCCAGGACGAGCGCAGTTGAGAATATCACCTGAAAATGACAGGAAGCAAGGGTTAGGAGGTCCCCGAAGTGTTTTTCCGGGGAGGAGCCTCCGACACCCAAGTGAGAATTTTTGAGGTAATCAGACAGTTAAAGAGCAGAGATGTATTTTATCTCAAATTAATGTTCCCCTCGTACCTGGAATAATTACCAAGTATTTATAGGGGGAAGAATTGTAGTAGTCCTTCTCGGTTGGTCGGCCCAGATCATGACACGTGTTCGGCAAGATGCGTTCCACGTCTTTTGGTCAATAGAGGACTCCTAGTTGGCATGGGCTGCCAGGCTAAGGCTCTGAGATGACCCGAAAGTGGCGTGCTGGGGTGTCCCTGCAGGCGGCGTGTCAGGACGCGGCTAGGGGGCGGATTATCTGGGTTACGTCAGAGGCTCCTTAAATGCTCCATAAATGCTCCTGCCGTACTCCCAAAGTCTCCTTCGGTAGAAGAGACCTTTTCGGAGAACTTGTCTCCTGAGGTCACTTTTGATATTGCAGGAATGTACCTCCCGAAGGTGACCTTTCCCGGGGACACCCCCACTTCCGGGGATAGCCTGTCCGTCCCCCGAGGTCCGCATTGTCGCTTCCCGGCATGGAGAAACGCCGAGACTGGATTTCCCGAGGTCGAACATCCTTCCTTCTGTGGTGGGTGATCTCTATTCCGAGGTTGGTGCTTTGCTTGAACCCATGCCTCCAAAGGGTGATTAGCACTTTGGCTATCATACCCAATAAGGGATTCGATACCTGCAAGGAAAAAAAAATGAAAGCATGCGAAGCACAGAAAGCATATATATATATATATATATACAAAGCAAAACAAGCAACCAACAACACAGGCAGAAGCAAGAATAAGGACAATAAGAAACAATGCAAAAATAATGAATGGATGGATGAATGAATGAAATATGCACATGAAAATGCACTTATGACTTTTTTACACCTGCAGGTGCTAGACTTACCATGAGCTTTTATGATTAGGGTACTTGGATACTAGCCCTCGTATTCTATGCTAGCACTTAACTAACCCCATGAAGTCCTCTTATGGGCGCCTTAGAGTAAGTCATCAGTTACTCAACCCTTGACGGCCTTGACGGGTTACTTAGAGTAAGAAGTCGGGCGCCTTAGAGTAAGTCATCAGTTACTCAACCCTTGACGGCCTTGACGGGTTACTTAGAGTAAGTCGTCATTTACTCCTTCCTTACCCATCCCTTACCTTAACTTATTGTGTAGGGTAGCTACCTTATGTGGTCCAAGTTGCCAAGCTCTTCGAGCTTAGCTTAAGACTCCTTAGTTGCTTACTTACCAAACCATAAGGTTTGGTTAGGATTCTCTTAGGTTTCCTTTTGATTTCCCAAAGGTTTAAGACCTCCCACTTAGGCCAACAAAGAGTTTGAAACCCAACTTAATCCCCTTAATGCTCCCTTAACAACTTAAGCACTTTAACCCCTTTAGCCACCAATCTTCACCCCACCTTAACCGAACCATTTAGCTACCACCTAAATAATTCATAATTTCTAACTTAGGAATGAGTTCTAGACCCAACAGAGGCTATGAAACATCTTAAATTGGCCTAGGGATGATAACCAAGAGATTGGGACATCCTTAGGATACATTGAGCTTGAGTGACTTATGCCTTGGCGACGTTTTCGGTGATGTGTCACCAAAGGCATCAATACTTGGGCTTCCTGGAAAATCTCTAGTGACGTATTGCCAACGTACGTCACCACTGGTGATACGTCACCAAATGGCGTCGTCAACGGCAACACGTTGCCAATGCTCTACAGCATTGTGTGACTGTGTGTGAACTTGCACGAAACTTGCGCAATCTTCCTATCCCCAAAACCAATTCATATAGGTCTTGTTTATACTTCATTCCCACATGAATACTACATTTCTATGTGTTATTTGAGCTGAATTAACTTAAATCCCTTACCTCAAATGATCCTTAAAGCAAGAAACAAGTAACATGCACTTTTAAGCTCCATGGAGTTCCTTTGAGTTTCAAGCTTGAATTCAGTCAAATTGGACACCAAGGACACAAAATTAAGACCATTTCTAACCATTTAACAGTCTTAGAACTAACCTACAAGGATCAAAGACGCTTACCTTTAGGTTTGAACCAAAAACTTGCAAGAACAACTCCAAATGCACCATAAACGAGTTAAAGGCTTGTTGGGATAACTTTGGGACCTTCAATTTTCATGGAAATTTAGGTGGAACAGTAGCTTTGATGAGGAGGAGCTATGGAGGAGAGAGAGCCACGAAAATGCTAAATAGGGGAGATGATGAATAATGTCATCTCTTCCATTTATATTGCCAACCTTTCTAACTTAAACCAACTCTCTTCCACTTGACACTTTGGCCATCAAACTTAACTTTGAATCACTCAGGCCACTTAAACTCTTCCATTGAAAGGTTTTTTTTAACCCAAACACCTTTCCTTTAAGTCATCTAAGCCATTATAAGTCATAATAGCTCAATTTCTCACTTAGTGCATTTTTCACCCTTAACTTCCATTTTTGGTTCAAATGACTATAAACACTTATGGTCCTAACTTATTTAGCTCAAAACATTTGCATGAATCTAATTTCACTAAAATTATGATCATGCCACTGACTTGGGTCAAAATTACCATTTTGCTCTCTTTGCCCTTTTGGTACCAATTACACTTTGGAACTCAACTAAACCTTACTTAGCTTGCTTTCCTTACTTAATAAAACTTATTTGAGGGAAAGTAACTTGGGATTTACTTACCTTGACATTCAAAGTAGAGGAAACACTAGGAGAGCCTTTACACAAAATCTTGAGAAAAACCTTGAATCTCTATCTGAAACAATAGATAATGGGGCACCATGTAGACGTACAATCTCTTTCACATACAACTTAGCTAACTTCTTTAACTTGCACTTTCTTGGAATAGCAAAAAGTGAGCAAATTTAGATAAATAATTAACAATAACCCATATACTTTTGTTACCTCTGGTAGTCCTTGGAAGTCTTACAGCAAAATCCATAGTAATGTGTCCCCAGTTTCATTCAGGAATTGAAAGAGGCTGCAAAGGTCCTGAAAGCTTTTGATGTTCCAGTTTGACTTGCTGGCAAGTCAAACACTTTGCAACAAATTTAGCAGTCTCCTTCTTTATTCCTTACCGCCAAAAATGCTCCAGTAACTCTTTGTACATTTTAGTTCCGCCTGGATGCATAGTGTAAGGGGTATTATGTGTCTTTCTCATAATTTATTCCTTCAAAGCCTTATCTCTAGGGACGTATAGTCAAGCACTAAACTTTAGAAAATTAACTTCTTAAATATGAAATCCTGGACACTTCTCTTATGCAACTTCTTTATTCAACTTGCTAATTCCTTCATCTGAACTTTGAAAATTTTTGATCCTCTTAATTAAAGTTAGTTGAACCATCAAGTTAGCAAGCACACTACTAACATCATTTGTTATAATTTCTACTCCCAACTTTTGTAGATCATTAAGAATACTCTTTTGTTAGTAAGTAAAGATACTAACGAGCCAAAGGACTTATAACTTAGAGCATCAGCAAAAACATTTGCCTTGCTAGGATGATTGCAAATATTTAAATCATAATCTTTCAGCAACTCCAACCACCTCCACTGCCTAAGATTCAATTCTTTCTAAGTAAAGATATACTGCAAACTCTTATGATCAGTAAACATCTTACACGAAACACCGTAGAGATAATGTCTCCAGATCTTTAAGGCAAAGACAACTGCAGCTAATTCCAAGTCATGCGTAGGATAATTCTTCTCATATAGCTTTGATTGCCCAGAGGCATAGGCAACAACTATTTCATTCTACATAAGAACACATCCTAAACCAATATGTTAAACATCACAATAATTTTTGCAACCCTCAGTGCTGGATGGGATGGTTTAAGTGCAGTTACTAATCTTCACTTTAACTCCTAGAAGCTTTTCTCATAATCTTCAATCCACTCATACTCAGCATTGTTTCAAACTAACTTGTATAAAGGCAAAGCCAAGGTCAAAAATCCTTCAACAAACTGACGATAATAATTGGCTCAACTAAGAAAGTTATGAATTTCAGTAACATTATATGGTCTAGCCCAATTCACCATTGTTTCAATTTTTCGTGGAGCTACAGAAACTTCATCATTTGAAATTATATGGCTAAGGAAATAAATTTTCTTCAACCAAAAATTATATTTTTTTGAATTTTACATAAAATTGATTCTCCCTCAGTGTCTGCAAAATAATTTTCAAATGCTTTTCATGCTCTTTTTGAATCTTAGAATAGACGAAAATATCATCGATAAACAAAACAAAAAATTGGTATAAATAAGGCTTGAAAACCCTATTCATCAAGTCCATAAAGACAATTCATGCATTCGTTAGACCAAATGGCATAACCATAAATTCATAATGGCCATACCTAGTCCTGAAAGCAGTTTTGGGTACATCATCGGCCTTGATCTTTAGTTGATGATACCCAGACCTTAAATTGATTTTAGAAAAGACTTGTGCACACTGCAACTGATCAAACAAATCATCGATACGAGGTAATGGATACGTGTTCTTGACAGTAGTCTCCCTGTTTAACTGATGGTAGTTAATACAAAGTCTTAGGCTTCCATCTTTCTTCTTCACGAATAAAACAGGAGTACCTCATGGTGAAATGCTAGGGTGAATGTATCTTTTATCAAGCAACTCTTGTAGCTGTACCTTTAACTCTTTCATCTTTGTTGGTGCCATTCAGTAGGGTACCTTAGATATTAAGGCAATCCCCCACTCAAGATCAATGGAAAACTCAATTTTTCGATCGGAGGCAACCTAGGGATTTCCTCAGGAAATAGATCAGGAAACTTTTTAACAATAGGAATGTCTTCTAGCTTTAATTCATATTGGCTATAATCTCCAATGAAAACTAAATATCCCTGACAACCCTTTTTTAACAATCGACATGCATGCATAGCAAAGATGAGACAAATTGGGACGGGTTGTCTATTCTCAAAAAAGATAATTTAAAGTTCATTAGGAACGTGGAATCTTTTTTTTTTTCATGACAGTCAACCCAAGCATGGTTCATAGATAACCATTCCATCCCTAAAATCACATCGAGGTCAGTCATATCCAGCCTAATCAAATTCATAGGCATATCTCTTCCCTCAATTCTGACTATACACCCTTTATAAATAGAATTAGGTTGAAAAAATTTTAAATCGAATTATTGAAAAATACTACGTTGGAAAACTTAACACTTTGAAGCAATAATATATACATAATATTGAAACAAGTTGAATTTAGAAATGGCGGTAGCCACTTACCTCAAATTGTAATTTTCCAATGCCTAAAATAATTGTTTAGTCACCTAAAATAGTTACACAAAAGTTTATAGAAAAATATAATCAATTTTAAGGACTAACCCAAAATCACTGCTTGACTCAGTAACACTAAAAATGAATCACTTAGATTTGTTTGCCATAAAGTATCGAAGGAATCAAACGATGCTCCTGCTAATGGTGATAAACAGGTTTTTTGAAGGATAAGGAGGAAGACAAAATGGTAAAAAGAATATAGATGAAAGGGCAATTGATCAGGTGGAAAAAACAATAGATCTACCGGGTAGACTTAAATTAGAATCCAAACTCGGCCCGAAACATGGAGAAGAAAGGGGGGAGATGATGTACGAAAAACTGTAGAAAAGAAAAAAAGGTGCCTACTAGGGTTCTAGATGGGATCAATAGGAAGAAATATGATTCATGGATTCTCAAAATCCTTACGAAGTAAGATTATAGGGTAGTAATATTTTGAAAAGTAATAATCAACAACCTTTAAAGTACAAAAATGATTAAGTATCAATTGTAAGAAAATTAATCCAAATAATATTGTATTTGGTTATATGATGAGGATAGTGTCTTGAATTCTTATTTTTTTAAGTAGGTGTCACCATTAATAATTTATTTTGAAAGTAGCCTCCCCAATTTCACAAGTAGGAAAATGATTCCTCAAAAAATTATAAATATGACATCTCTTTTGGAAAAAAAAAAGAATTCAATAAATCGTTTGTCCAATCTAACCAAATACAATATTATTTATAGTTTTTCTATCGCCGATACTTAATCATTTCTATTTTTTAAAAAATGTGGATTGTTACATTCCAAAATGTTATTTTCTATAATTTTAGTTTCCAATAATTTTTAGAATTCTTGAACTAAACGTGTCCTTCATTTCTCTAGGCAACAGTCACGTGCGTAATTCTACAACTAGACGTTGCCCATAAGTCTTTTTCGTATTTGCCCATTATTCTACAACAAAAAAGCAGACCAACATAAAGTCGGTCAATGGTGGGAGCAGAAGAGACCGCATGATGCACGACTTGGGAATGACATTTCCAATGTAAACAATAATGGTTGGAAAGTTCATAGAAGTTTTTGCTCTTTGTCAGAGTAGGGTGATGTTGTGTTTGCTCTTTGTCTAGTTGAAAGTTCTTATTTTGTTTCTTAACCTTAATAATTCCTTTAACATTTCATAAATAATTACAAGTAAGCTTTAATTTTACTTTAAAGTAAGTTATTAAAATTTTTCTAATTTTCATGCTAAAATATTCCAGTAATACATTTATATTTGTTTAACATTTCAATTTTTAATTAGAAAATAAATTAAAAATTTTTATCAAATTTTAAAACAAGTTTTGAAATGACAATATTTTGAAGAAAATAATTAATTTTATTCTTTATAAAAATAATTTTAAATTATTTGCTTGATTAAAAAGAAACAATGAAATTAAAATAACTAAAATGCAGTCTCCTTTTTTTTTTCCAGGGTGGATGGCGGAAAAATACTTTAAATTGAGTTTATGTTCAACAGTTAACTAAATAATTACAAATAACCTTTAATTTTACTCTAAAGTATGTTATTGCAATTTTTCTAATTTTTCATAGTAAAATAATCTAGTAATACCTACACACACACACACATCACATCACATTTCAGTTTTTTTGTCATAAAAGACTTTAAAATTTTTTATCAAATTTTAAAATAAGTTTTGAAATGACATTATTTTGAAGAAAATAATTATTTTTATTTATTTAAAAATTTTTAAATTATTTTCCTGATTAAAAAGAAACAAGGAAGCTAAAATAACTAAAGTGCAGTATTCCTGTTTCTCAGGGTGGATCGCGGAAAGATACTTTAAATTCTAATGGTGTTAATGGTTATCATCTATTTATGATAATGATGTCAGCATGGGGTCACATCCGTTGTGTACGAATCAAGGATGTTAAAGTCGGTTTGTACACAGAGTCGTATTAGTTTTTCTACTGTTGTAAAGTTATAAAAAGTTGTAACGTCATAAAATTTTATTAAGAAATGTTTAGGAAAAGATCAAAAAAAATATAGTCATCTAAATTATTTCAGAAAGTTTATATTATATAATTTTTTTACTTACTAATATTTTAATACCATAAAAATGTCATGGCATAAACATATAATACAAAAATAAAATTTTAAATTCACAATTCATAAATGAAAAGTTGAAAGCATCTCAATTATCTAATGGAACACAAGAAACATTAGGACCAATGATAGTATCAATATTATTATCTTCTAAATTCAAATCTTCTTTTTCTTCTTTTTTAGTTTTATCATTTAATAGGTTAAACTCATTTATGTAAATATTTGTATCATCATTGGTATTTTCTTTGCCAACAACCACATTTACATAAACTTGACAACCAGGATCATTAAAATCATAGTAAAAAAGAGTAATCAAGCAACACTAAGAGCCTGAGGGCAAAAATAATAGATGATTTCTGTTTTTTTTTTTCAGTTATCTTTATTTATTTATTTATTTTAATCTAAATTAGTCTAGTTTGATTGTATAAAGATTGAATTGGGTAATAAATTAATATATTTTTTGCTTGCTTTCATTTTTTAGCACAATTTTAGAAAATTTGATATAATAACATAGAAACATAAAATCATAAAATTTCTAAGTTTCTAAGACTAAAATCAGGATTATATCAGTTTCTATCTACATATAGGTTTCTACTAAGACTTGAAACATTTTTTGTTTCTAGAGTCATAGAAACATAAGTTTCTAAGACTTAAGTTGGGATTTTAATAACCATAGTAGGGATGAACAATTGGGTCGGGTCGGGTTAGGTTTGGGTCAAGTCATTCAGGTTCAGGTTTAATCGGGTTAGTATGTATTCAAGTCCAGGTCGGGTTTCGGTTCAGGTCGGGTTATTTGGGGTTCGGGTTTATTTCGGGTTGAGTCGATTTCGGGTTCGGGTTGGGTCAGGGCTGGGTTTATTTGGGTTCGGATCCAATCAGGCCAGGTTTATTTGGGTTCGGATCCAATCAGGTCGAGTTATCGGGTCTTAAGACCAGATTCAGCTTGTTTGTTAGGTTTACTCGGTTCACTGATACATAAGCCAAAATCCCTAAATTGATTCAATTTTTTTGTTTAATTTTGATTAAAATTTAATTTAACTAGACATAAAAATAATATAAAATTTATGAAGATATATTAATATATAATTTATTTAATAAAATACTATCCGTCTATGTCAAGTTTTATTTGTAATATTCACTATTCAACAATTAATCTACGATTTTTATTTTCAACATTTTAGTATATAAATGAAAAATGATTATATTAAATAATAAATAAAGACCTATAGTTTCTAAATATATACTTTTTAAATTTTTTTCTAACAATAATAATTTCCCTCAGTCCCATTTCTTTTGTTCCATTTAACTTTTTTGACTAGTTTGACTTGAATTTTATTTATATTATTATTTATTAAAAATTAAATCTTCGGCCCCGACATATATTAAAAATTTTAGGTCTTGATTTATTATTTATGTATAAAATTATTTATTTATATATTAAAATATTGAAAAAAATTATATATTAATTGTTAAAATATGAATGGTGTAAATAATTTGAGATATAAGGAGTAATATGAATAAATTCAATTCAAACTATTCAAAAAAGTCAACTACTTCAAAGAATATGAGACAGAAAGGGTATTGTAATTTCTAAAACCTAATTATTTTTATCTCTCTATCACTATTTCACTAATCGTTTCCCATAGTTCTCACTCGCTCGCTGTACAACACAAAATAAATTAGCAGTATAGAAGAAACTCATTCCCATATATTAAATCATAATTTTTCTAAAGTCTATATCGACTATATGTTTTATATTGATTGAAGTTAAAATCGGGTCTTGTCGGGTTTAGTCATTGAGTCATTTCGAGTTCGGGTCAGTTCGAGTTCGGGCTTTTTCAGGTTTTACTTTAGTCGGATTCGGGTTCAAGTCAGGTTGGATACAGTCTGTAGGGGTGTTCATCCAACCCACTCAACCCATGAAACTGCACAGACCGAACCGAATCAACCCATTGATTATGTGGGTTTATGCAGGTTATGGTGTAGTTTGGGTTCTAAAAACTAAAAACCGATGTTTATGCAGTGTGGTTCGGGTTTTAATTTTGAAACCTGGTAAAACCGGACCAAGCCCGTACCCTTAATAACTTGGTATAAACTTTAAGCCCATTAGCCCATCATCTTTTCTAGTGTAAGCCTAAGTTCAGCCTAGTTATATTAGGTCTGGCCCTCTCTTTTTGAGTGTTGGTTGTTGCCGCACGATCTACCTACCTAGCCTTAGTTGCAGCTGTAGGTCACATCGGCACTCGCAGCCGTAGGTCGCAGCCTCTCAGACCAGCATCATAGCCTCATATCTTTCAGGCTACACCCTCTCATTTTTACATTTTGTAACGGCTGAAAAGTGGAAGCTTTTCTCAAGGTTTGTCCTATTAAGTACCCATTTCATGAAAATAATCAATTTTGTATGGATATGTTTTGGGGTATTTGAATTAACTCTTCTGGAAACAACTTGAAGTTGCTCAATTTATTTTGATTGATGTTGTTTGATCACTGTTTGCTTGATCTGTGTGTTTGACTGGTGCCACTTGAACATTTTTTAGCTAATCAAATATGAGTCTAGCACAAGGACTTGGAAATAAGCCATGCCACTTGTCTATGCTCTTCCTATTTTCATGCTCATACCCCTTCTCAGCTGCAAGATGGAAACAAATAAGCGGAGAAAAGGAGAGTCAATTGATCAAATGAAATGAATTGAACAGATTTGGGTAAAAGTAAACAAATCAGGCTATTTTGTGTTTGTAATGTTCTAAAGTACGAAATTGTTGATGTTTTATAAAACTATTTAGTTTTCAGAACAACGTATTAACGTTAAAATAAATGTTATGAAGTAACTTAAATTGTTTTATAGGATAGAAAAGATAAACCAAACTCAAACCGAACCACATTTTATGCGGTTTGGTTTTCAATTAGAGTTTGTGGTAAATGGTGCGGTTTGGTTTTATATTATGTAAACCGGTCACATATATTGTGCAGTTTGGGTTTAAGGTGAAACCAATTGAAACAGCACCGCCAACAGCCCTAACAGTCGGGTTTGGGTCGTTGGCTTTTCTGTTCAAATCGGGTCAAGTCAGGCTTGGGTTCTGGTAGGTTGGGTCAGGTTTTCGGGTCGGGTCAATTTTTGTCATCTCTACTGTTGTGTTTGCTCTTTGTCTAGTTGAAAGTTTCTTATTTTGTTTCTTAACCTTAATAATTCCTTTAACATTTCCCCGCCTAAAGAAATAAGCCAAGGTTAAATAAATATAACAAATTAAGTTAATGGTCAATATTTAATAAATAATTAAAAGCAACCTTTAATTTTACTTTAAAGTAAGTTATTAAAATTTTTCTAATTTTCATGCTAAAATATTCCAGTAATACATTTATATTTGTTTAACATTTCAATTTTTAATTAGAAAAGAAATTAAATATTTTTATCAAATTTAAAAATAAGTATTGAGTGAGAAGACATTGTTTTGAAGAAAGACTCCTTGATTAACAAAAAAATGCTGAAATTTTTAAAGCCCGCAGTCCAGGGTGGATGGCGGAAAAATACTTTAAATTGAGTTTATGTTCAACAGTTAACTAAATAATTACAAATAACCTTTAATTTTACTCTAAAGTATGTTATTACAATTTTTCTAATTTTTCATAGTAAAATATTCTAGTAATACCTACACACACACACATCACATCACATCACATTTCAGTTTTTTG
Organism: Aquilaria sinensis; assembly: GCA_005392925.1. NCBI lineage: Eukaryota > Viridiplantae > Streptophyta > Magnoliopsida > Malvales > Thymelaeaceae > Aquilaria > Aquilaria sinensis. The sequence goes on along the minus strand of SMDT01002213.1, from coordinate 4,349 downwards.
TCATAAAAGACTTTAAAATTTTTTATCAAATTTTAAAATCTAGTAATATCTACACACACACAAACACACATATCATATTTCAGTTTTTAGTTATTTAAAAATTTTTAAATTATTTGCCTGATTAAAAAGAAACAAGGAAACTAAAATAACTAAAGTGCAGTATCCCTGTTTTTCAGGGTGGATCACGTAAAGATACTTTAAATTCTAACGGAAATGCTATGTACACCGTATTTTGGCCACCGCTACTTTCCCCGCCTGATGTGGAATGCTAATGTGGCAGAGTTATATCTTAACTCTTTTTAATTTTTCATTCCTCTGAAAGTTAAAAAGACGCCAGGAAGACCACGAGGCGAGACCACACTTTTTTCGCCTAGAAACTAAAATGCCAGGAAGACCTCACTCTTCCACCTTCCATGGCCGATTATCCTTACCTGCATTGAAGGGTCATTCTCAAGCTCCAACGAGGTGATTCATGGGCGATTTCGTAACCTTGGAAGCTTCTTTGTTTCTCTTCGCCCTTACTTCACCTTCTATTGCCGATCTCAACCAGCTCTAAGCAGGCCATTTTCAAGCTTAAGCAAAGAGATTCATGGGGTAAAATCGTGATCTAGAAGCTTGTTTCTTCCTTGCTTTCTCTGTTTTTTTTAATTGGGATATGATCTCTTTTCAATTAGTTTTATCCGAGCTCGACTTCCATGGCCGATCCTAACCAGCTTTAAGTAGACCATTTTCAAGCTCAAATAGAGAGATTCATGGGTAAAATAGTGATCTAGAAGCTTGTTTCTTCCTTGCTTTTTTTTTTAATTGGGATATGATCTCGTATCAATTGGTTTTGTCCAAGCTCGACTTCATCTAAGTTTCATTGCAATTTCAAATGTTCACAATACAGTAGCAGAGCTCGAAACAGTTCACAATACTGTGTTCTTAGACTCTTAGTTACCTTTGTTCATTAGTAGAAAGTCATTTAAGTGCTCCAGATCGTTCATGTCACAGCTTGAAGCTGATGAATCCAGATATTTGCTAAATGAAGTCATAGCTGAAAAATTAGTGCCTGTCACTGGAATAAGATCTGCCCTAATCATGTTAATTACCAGACATGTGATGCTCTATTCAAATGCACCTTAATGGTTATTCGCATGAAGTAACAAGTTAACTTGTTAAACCATTTGACATGCTAACTGGAAACCTATTCTCAAGGTTTTATTTACTTGTGCAGATCAGCTCTCTATTTATGCATAAGTGCTACATTCTGTCAGGTACGTTTGAATTTTCTACCTTCTAACACTTACTGCTTTGGACTTTAGCAGAAACCCCTGCCTAAATATTAAAATAGGTATACAAACCACAATGTTCGTAACAATCAATCCATGCACTTTTTAGCCTTTCAAGTTCACAATACTGTGTTCTTAGACTCTTAGTTACCTAGTTTGGTCGGTAGCTACAGTTTTTGTCCTTCTCTGTTAGAGCAGAAAAGTAGGAAATTTTCAAAACAACTGAGAAACACGTTATTCTAAGATACTAACTAGAAAAACTGATAAACATCTGATTTATTTCATGTCGATGCTAGTGTTCTAGTATTGTGAACTCTTCTACTAATGATTCTTGGGTATGTTTTTCACAGTATTGGACCGAGAGTTTTGTGTAGTAGTCTCCTCTAGGGACATACTTAGCAGCACTTCACAGGTAGGGGGCTGCTGTTTGGGGAGGTGCTAACACCTTCAAAAGATTAATGCATTATTCTCATCCATAGGTTGGTCTTTGATTGTTTATTGTTTGAAACTCATGAATTACCTAGCACAGTTCGCATTGTAATTCATTTTTTTAGATAACAATTTTGGTTTCCATTTGTTTCAGTTGGATTCTAGTTCTAGTATTGTGAGGAAGTGGGGAATAACACCTCTCGTTCTTTCCCTTGTGCTGCCATCAAAGATAAGTCGAGTACTCAACATTCAATCGCACATCATTCAGGTATTTTTGCTATGGGTCTACCAATAACTCATCTTATAATTTTGGTCAAATTGATCTACTTTCTCTTAGGTACTTCAGGAAAATAGATGTTTGGCATAACAAATACAATTCTTTGTATGCATTGCAGTATATTAGTACATGTGTCACCACCTTTTTGATAAATTTTCTGTTTGACCACTAAGTTTTATTAATCCTTAGATGAATGGATATAGTTGTCTTAAAAGCTATACGCCCTATTGTCAATTTGTGCTTGAGACACAAGGAAGTCAGTAGAAGCTAGAATAGCTAATGAAATAGGAATATCTTGCTACTTAATAGTTAGATGCATCTTATTAAGGTGTGACAGTTGCTCAATAGACCAGCAAACTAGTTAACAAGTGTTGAAAATAACTTTCAGAAATAAACATTCAATTGTAAGGTTTTGGTGCACTTTAAAAGTTTAAGAGGAACCTGTTCAAATTATGCACCTTAAAAGCACATTGCAGATTCTAACAAAAATTACTATAGTGAAACCAATCAAAGCCATAGCTTAGTGGATTATAACAGTTTCCAGCAAGTGTGCAAACACTCTGCAGGTCAATGAGTTTCCTACATATGTTAATCCTTATTTGTAACAACAACTATTTAGGTGCTTAACCAATATTTGGATTCCATAGACCTTCGATTTCCTGCAATTTAAAATAAAATTACAATTATATTTACAACTTTATAAATTTAAAATATGAACTGGAATACAAGAAGGAAGTTGACAACCTACGTGAAAAATAACAAAAAATTAGGCTAAGGATGACTAAAATAAGCCGAGTAAAAAAAAGTAAGTTTGTGGATAAGTTCTCATCATGGATTTCATTCTACTTACTTGTACACCATTATGATTAATCATAAGTAGGTCCATGAATCCCCCTGTATGAAATTGATTTTGATATTCGTGCAAGTAGCACAAATATATGACTAATTCTATTAGATAAGATAGAATAAAAATTACAAAGGTTACTCATTTTAACTACCTGTAAATTTTCTTGGAACACAAAATTTGATCCACGAAAACTACCCTGGGACTGCGTAAAGTAACTCTGCAATATATCATGTTAGTTAGTACTGATAAACCTACCAAAATATGAAATAGGTAAATACATATAACACATACACTCTCTTGAGATCCAATGTGATTATCTATATGTTCTATTCCTTGGGGTAGTGGTTTGGCCGAAGCACTCATACTTCCACTTTCAAAAGAATGGTTAATGGGAGTGAGAGGGCTTCCTTGGTCTTTCTTTCGCTGCACATGATATAATGGTTATTGCATACTTTATTGTTATATAGAAATTAATTATCATGGTAAATGTAAATCTAAAGCACCCATACCTTTCTTTGTTTCAATTTACTAGGATCTTGTGGCATTGCTTGTTTCTGTTTTTTAAGATTTTGAACCACTTTCTCTAGGTTGGAAACCCTTTTTTTTTTGTATGAGGACGTCCTTTAAGCCGAACAACCAAAGGACTTAATATTTTGTTTTTTTCAAGAGACTTGATATTGAGTTCTTCATCACACTTTTCTAGAAGTATAAATGTAACATGAGTCTGGTTGTTTGGCCTTTGTTTCCATTCACCCCCCAAAAATTTTCCTTTTAACATCTTCAATTTATCCATCACTAGATCAAACTTCTCATCATGGTCTGCACTAGCAGTAGCAATTTTACTAAATTCTTTATGCATGAGCTCAAACCGTTTTATTTGTGGGCTGTAAAAGGAATAACTAGTCTTCACAAAATTGTATCCTCTTTTCAAATCTTTCCTCCATCTTGATAAAACATAAATCAAAAGGGCTTCTTTCACCTTTTAATGGTGAGGACAAAAAGTGAATGCCTACACAAAATCCCTTTGAACTGAAATAACTTACACTGACAACTTACTTCACATGTTGATTTGTTAAAAGAAACTATGTAGATCACATCTATTCTTTTATCCCTAATTTTCACATCCTCAGCAATCTCATATACACAAATAGGCTCATCATTTCTAACAAGAGATGGATAACAATAAAACTTTCCCTTGAGCTCATCTTGGAACTCTTTGAATTTTATATTCATATAAATGGCCTGAAATTGCTTTTCTATATCATAATTGCTGATGCACTCGTACCAACAATTAAAAGAATGGATATCAGCAAGTTTCTCTTTCTCTGGCTTATCTTTAAGTGCACTATCATATTGTTCAAGGAATTGCTTCAGTGAAGTTTTTGCATTGACATATCCATCAAAAAATGCATTCATACTTTCACTACGCTATGTACACGACATACCTGCCCAAAAGAAACCTTTCACATATGCAGGAACCCAATGATGCTTTTTAGCATATAACCCAAATAACCATCCATTTTCG
>SMDT01002212.1:0-48927 GCA_005392925.1 Aquilaria sinensis | reverse complement strand
CGGTCCTGATACCATGCTCGATCCTTTCTCCAGACATGACTACGTCGGAGAAGTTAGTTGCCGCATTGCCAATAAGTTTGTCATAATATGGGTATTTCAGTGTCTGGACAAACAAAGTGACCATTTCTCTTTCTGTCATGGGTGGCTGTACTTGTGCAGCTAAGTCCCTCCATCGTTGGGCATATTCCTTAAAAGTTTCTGGCTTTTTCTTCTCCATGTTTTGAAGAGTTTGGCGATCTGGAGCCAAGTCCATAACATGTTTATAATTGCCGATAAAGGCCTGAGCAAGGTCATTCCAAGTTTTTATGTTTCTTGGACCTTGGCTTAGATACCACTGTAATGCTGATTTTGTGAGACTTTCCTGAAAAAGTGCGATCCACACCTTCTCATCTTTGGTAAGTGGTTGTAGTCTTCTGAGAAACAAAGTGATGTGAGTGATGGGATCACTCGTTCCATCGTATTTCACGAAATCTGGCACCTTAAAGTCTGAAGGGATTACGACGTCTGGAACTAAGCAGAGGTCATCCACTGAGAGAAATCCGAACATAGTACCTCCTTCAATGGCTCGCAGTCTCTTTTCTATTGTTTCGAGTTTTTGAGATTCTGCTTCTTCTTTTGGTAACATCTTCTTCTCTTCATGTGCAGTGTCTTGTTTCAGGTGAACACTAGCAGATGGACCTGGTTCCTGAAACAGGTTTTCTTGAACTGAGACTCGTTGCGGGGTGAATCCCGGAGGATAAGTGGGATCTTGTGCTTCTTTGATGGGAGCTTGAGTTGCTTTCCCCTTGATTAGTTCCATCAACTGTCTCATCTGTTCTGCCATACTTTCTATCTTGGATTCCATCTCCATGAGACGTCCTTCGGCTTGTTCTGCCATTAATCTTGTTTGGAGCCGAGTTGAATATCGGTGTTGAGGTCCAATTTTACCCTTTTAAAGGAATATTTATTTTATTAGACTCTACATGTATGTGATTGATGTAATGGATGCATGCATGCAATGAGTGAGTTTAGTTATCCACTATCGTGGAACTTCAAAACTTTTAGTTGTTATTTATAAAGACTAAAAAGTTAGCATAGTTTGATGCGTGGTTTTGAGGCATGAAGAATAATTGCACAAAACAGAAGTACAGGAAAAGAAAAATAAGGTTATTAATAAGTTAAATAGCAAGTAATAACTCATGAACTATTATAGAAAAACGAGTTAGAACCATAAATATAAGACATAAAGAAAATAAAAGTGTAGAGCAACAACATAGCATAACAATGACATGCTTATGGCGTTGGTAAAATGAGAGGAATACTATGGTCAGTTTCTATAGTTAAGTGGGGAATTCTATATGCAGAGGATGGTTTATCAAAATGGCCAAGGGATAGTTCCCGAATCTCGTCACTAAATTATAGTGACGGCCCAACTTCTTACCCTCTAGGGTTAATGTAAGGAATGGATTAATTCGAGTCGTAGCTTTTCGTGGGCCCATGCAGAGACTAACCGTCTCAGAAGGCAATACACTACTTTGCTACTTTGAAACCGGTGAAGGCTTGGAGACCATGGCCTCACAAGGACAGCAACACCAATTCCGCTTAGAATGAATTGTGTTTGATTTGAGGAAGCTCGGGTATAGAGTTTCATATTGTGAATGTATTATGCATGTGTTATCTAAGTAAATATAACATATAAATCCACATAATAATAAGCAAAGTAAATTAAAACAAATCAGCTTGTAGGCTCGACTCACTAACATCGACTCCCCAGCGGAGTCGCCATTTTGTGGCAACGTGCGGGATTTCGGGAGTCGCCACCAATCGGTTTAGCGCTCAGGTCGTATTCCTGATCACCTAAAAAATTGGTCTGCAGACCAGTGTTGGGGGTTTAGGAGTACGGTTAACATTAAAATAAACTATATTGGTAACGACTCCAAAAATTGGTAACCTTACGTTGATTTCAATTTGCGTTTTGCAATGCTTTTAAACGACGTTCAGTGATGTCGAGCCTTAAATCAGGAATGTTTGTTCTGAATGCTTATTTTGTTATGTGGATGATTTCAGGTATTATTATGTACTTATGGTAAACATTGCAATATGCATCCACGACATGAAGCTCTATACCCGAGCTTCCTTAATTTAAATTCCATTCTTTCAAAGCGTGGGGGTATTGGTGTTGTTGTCCTTGTGAGGCCAATTGTCCCCAAGCCTTCACCGGTTTCAAATAGCACGAGTAGTGTATTGCCTCCTGATAATTTTTCGTTAGTCTCTCTGCATGGGCCCACTGAAACGCTACGACGCTGACTTTAAACGACCCTGTTTGCCAGCTTGTAAGAAAACTGGATGGGAAGCAAATCCCCGACTCATAGAAGGCGTTGAAGCCGTTACTGGATGTAAAACCAGTGGAAGATGTGAGCCACAGTCACAATTACTGTACATATAAGCTGTCATTTTGAAATTTGTCTTTTCTTTTGACAATAATGTACTTGCTTCTGTAAGCGTAATAAACACGTTATCCTTTTATCGCTATAAATGCATGTTCTTCTTTCTGGATACGGTACTCCGTGACTCACATAGTTAGTTATTTCCGTTTCCTACAATAACTAATTTCTTTCTTTCTTCTCTTAAATTCCTCCTTATTCAATGGAGTCTTCTCTTTCCGCCCTACGAAAGTATTTTCCTTCCCTCCCAATAAATGTTCTTAAAAAGATTTATCAAGCTAGATGTGAACGATTCAGAGTATTTATGCACAAAGGCATTCCTGATAATGTGCGGTGGCTAATCGAAGCTAAGGTTCGTTCGGCTGGTGAAGTTCCAGATGCATTCTTCCCCCGTATGCCCGGCTTTGGTAAAAGTGCTTATGCCAAAAAGAGAAGAGCAAAGAGGCTAGGCGTCTGTCATAATTGTGGATGGTGGATTTGCGGCAATAAATGTCGTTCTTCAGGAATGATCACCAGAAATCGTGAAGATAGAAAAAAATTCATTAAGAATGGCCTGCGTAAGGAATCTCTCGGGGATATCCGAGAGACTCTTGAAGCGCACTCTTGTGGAATAGTGCAATTTGAGATTGTTGGATTATGGATAATTTTCCAAAGAGAACGAGATTGTTACAGTCTTGGGAATCTGACTTTAAACGACCCTGTTTGCCAGTTTGTGAGAAAACTAGATGGAATGCAAATCACCGATTCATAGAAGGCATTGAAGCCGTTACTGGACGCAAAGCCAGTGGAAGATGTGAACCAAAGTCACAATTACTGTATATGCTAGTTGTCGCTTTTGAAATTTTCCTCCCCTTTTGGCAATAATGTATCCACTCCTGACATGAGCCATAGTCACGACTACTGTATATATGCTACAGTGTATAGCTGTCACTTTTGAAATTTTCCTTCTCTTTGACGATCATGTACCTACTCCTGACATAAGCTACAGTCACGACTACTGTATATGCTAGCTGACGCTTTTGAAATTTTCCTCCCTTTCTTTTAATAATGTACCCACTCCTGACATGAGCTCCTATAGTCATGACTACTGTATATAGCTGCCACTTTTGAAATTTTCCTTCTCTTCCGACGATTATTTTTTTAATTTAATAAATTTTTAATTAATTTATTATTATTATTAATGAAAGTCGGACGAAATTGGGTGTCAACAGCTGCCCCCCTTTGCGTGCTTCATGGGACATGTACCAGAAAAAAAGATACTGTACATGCTAGCAGCTATTTTGAAAATTTTCCTCCTCTTTTAACGATAGTGTACCCATACCTGACCAGAGTCGTACTCGTGACTATTGTGTATAGCTAGCAATAATGTATCCATTCTTGAAAATAAAATTATTGCCTTATCTCTTCATCTACATAAATATATCCTCTTTCTCACAAAGTGTAAGGATAGGAATAGAGGAAACCTCAACTCGTAAATCCCGAAGTATTTGTGTATTTTCTGGGGCTTTTCCTGGAAAAGATGAAGAGTACTCTATTTGTGTATTTTCTGGAGCTTTTCCTGGAAAAGATGAAGAGTACTTAAAGGCAGCCAACCATTTAGGTAGTGTATTAGCTGAGCGAAAAATACACTTAGTTTATGGAGGAGGTAGTGTCGGATTAATGGGAGGTGTAGCATCAGCAGCATCTCTAGGAGGAAGCCAAGTTCTAGGCATCATCCCTGGATCTCTGAAATTTGTTTCTGGGGGCACGATTGGAGAAGAATTAGTGGTTAAAAATTTGCAAGAGCGTGTGTTACAAATGCTTCTTAATGCTGATGCTGTTATCGCTCTACCAGGTGGTTTTGGTACATTGGGAGAAGTCTTCCAAATTGCTTCCATGGCCCAACTTAATTTGCACAAGAAACCTATTGGGCTTTTGAATGTTAACGATCTCTTTACAGGTCTAATATCTTTTGTGGATTATGCAGTGCAGAAGAATTTTATATCAAGAGTAGCATGACGAATCCTAATATCTGCAAAAACTGCTGAAGAATTACTTGATAAAATGCAAGCTTTTGTTCCTGAACCAGATCCAGCAATGATTCAGATAGACTGGACGCGACAGTCTTTCCCGAACAGTTCGATCCCATAATAGTCCTCTACTAACCCTGTTGAAATATTGTGGAAGAAGAAGCGATCCGATCCGTTTTGCTTGTCCTTTACTTTTATTATCAGCATTTTCTTTTGTGTTTTAGTTTTTCTTTTCAGGGAATTTCTTTCTTTTATCTTATAAGATAGTCTCGTCCATGCTGATATTAAAACCATAGGACAATGCCTTTAGGTTGGAATGGCTGAGCAAAGAGTAATTTTTATTGCTCTTGAGACGCATCCTATTAGGTCTACTAGGCATAACATTTTGGGGTAGTTAAGCTTCAACCTTATTTGGATGACATATCTCTCAAGCGAATCTATATTTACTGAAGAAAATATTAGATGAACCCTGGATATTGATTCCAAACATCCGTTCCCTTTACATAATTTGTTAGCGATATTGTCATCATCAAGATTCACTCATTTTATCGAAGTCTAAAGTTTCACACTCGCCTATTATGCAAATTCATACTTTCGAAGAAAATTATTCCAATTCAATTCCTTTCATATAAATTTCCAATCAATTGCCTTCATACAAATTTTGCTTGAGTTACTCAAAAAGGAGAAAAGGGTTTTTCTCCACAATCAATCAATTTTTCTTCAACAATAGGAGAGTTCCTATCGCCGAGGTTCTAAGGTAGAGTTCCTTAACCTCAAAATCAATCAATCAATTTTTCTTCAACGATAGGAAGGTTCCTATCGCAGAGGTTCTAAGGAAGGTTCCTTAACCTCAAAAAATCAATCAATCAATTTTTCTTCAACGATAGGAAGGTTCCTATCGCAGAGGTTCTAAGGAGAGGGCCCTTAACCTCAAAATCAATCAATCAATTTTTCTTCAACGATAGGAGAGTTCCTATCGCAGAGGTTCTAAGGTAGAGTTCCTTAACCTCAAAATCAATCAATCAATTTTTCTTCAACAATAGGAATTTCCTATCGTAAGAGGTTCAAAGGTAGGACCCTTAACCTCAATAGGAGAGTTTTTCCTATCGATAGAGGTTCTAAGGTTCTAAGGTATGGACCCTTAACCTCAAAATCAATCAATCAATTTTTCTTCAACGATAGGAGAGTTCCTATCGTAGAGGTTCTAAGGAGGTTCCTTAACCTCAAAATCAATCAATCAATTTTTCTTCAATGATAGGAGAGTTCCTATCGTCGAGGTTCTAAGGTAGGGCCCTTAACCTCAAAATCATCAATTTTCCTTCAAACGATAGGAGAGTTCCTATCGTCGAGGTTCTAAGGTAGGACCCTTAACCTCAAAATCATCAATTTTCCTTCAAACGATAGGAGAGTTCCTATCGTCGAGGTTCTAAAATAAAAGTAAAGTCTTAATATTTTATTTGATAAAAAGGTGAATCAAAAAGTAAACAAAACTTTATTTATTTAATGATGAAACCAAAAATTTATATGTATATTTCAAAAAGAAAATTCTTAATATTTATTTGTTTTATATAAAAAAATTAAGCAAAAAATGATTATTTAATAAGGAAACTAAAAATTTATATGTATATTTCAAAAATAAAAGGTGGAAAGTTTTGATATTTATATATTTTATTTTTAAAAAAAAAAAAGAGGTAAAGAAATCAAAGATTTATATGTATATAAAGAAAAGTTTTTTTTTTATATTTATATGATTTTTTTTTGTTTGTTTTTATTTGTTACAAGATTTTTTTTTTATTTTCTAATTTATAAATACATCTAATTAATAAGTAAAGAGATTTAATTTTTTTTATTATTACCTTTATTTGAAATCATTTGGATAAAATTTTATTTAATAAAGGAAACAAAAAGTTGTATATTTTTATTATTTTGAAAGAAATAAGTAAAAAAAATAAGTAAAATATTAGCCCAAAAATTTTTTTTTACTCTTTTATTCTTTTTAAATAAAGAAACTAAAAATTTATATTTTATTATTTTGCTGGATAAAGAGATAAGTAAAAATATTAGTTCAAAGTTTTTATTTTTTAATAATAAAGGAAAATTTATTTATATACTTTATTTAAAAAAATATTTTATATATTCTATTTAAAATATTTTCCAAGCCATGGATCCTGGCGGATCATTTGGACATGGAATTTAATTTTTATTTTATTTTTTTAATTATTTAATTAATTATTAATTAAAAAAATCATTACTTTTAAAGATATATTTGAAAAAAAATGATTTATTTATTCATTTATTATTTATTTATTTTTTATTATTTCATTATTTCATTATGTATTGTTTATTTTTCAAAATGTTTGTTTAAAAAGGAATAAAAGTTATGTCTCAAAATGATAAAAGATAGTTGGCTTTTTTTTTATTAGTGATTTTTATTAGCCTTTAAAAATTATTCACATAAAATTCCCTTTTTATTTTTTTAATCATAAAAAAAAAAATTAATAATAATAAAGTGGGGCTTTTTGGCCATCCACTTTAATAACACAATAATAATAAAAGTTAGCACAGTTAATATGGTTAGTTGTTAATAACAATAAAAAGAAAAGTTAGTAAAGTTAGATTAGTTGTTAATAACAATAAAAAAAAAAGTTAGTAAAAGTTAGATTAGTTTAAATAACAATAAAAAAAAAAAGTTAGTAAAGTTGTTAGTTGTTAATAACAATAAAAAAAAAAGTTAGTAAAGTTAGATTAGTTTGTTAATAACAATAAAAAAAAAGTTAGTAAAGTTAGATTAATTAGTGAGTTAGTAACAATTAGTTGTTAGTTGTAATAACAACAATAAAGAAAGGGTTAGTAATAAACAAATAATAAACAAACAAGTAAAAATTAAAAGAGGTTAGTAATTAATTCTGTAAGAACAAAATAAAACGTTAGTGACCAAATTGAAAGAAAATTGAAAAGATGAAGGATTAAATGAGAGTTGTACCCTTAAACTTTGAAATTGAATTCTCAGGAAAGAAGCGCGACGCGGGCGCAGGGGGCAGGGGGGGGGGCTGCTGGGGGGGCGAGGGCGGCGGGGCAGGCGACGGGGCGGGGACGGAGGGCGGGTGTAGGCGGCGGGGGCGCAGGGCGGCCGGGGCGACGGCGACGAGGGCGCGGGGCGACGGCGGCGACGGCGGGACGACGGCGGCAGGACGGCTGGGCGCGGCGGCGGAACGGCTGGACGCGGCGGCGCGAGACGGCAGGACGACGGCGGCAGGACGGCTGGGCACGGCGGCGAAATGGCAACGGCGGCGGAACGGCGGCGGCGACGGCGTAGGAGCGACGGCGACGGCGAGACGGCGGCGGCAGGGCGACGGCAGCGGGATAGGACGGCGACAGAAAAAGAAAGAAAGAGAAAACGGAGGAAGAAGGTAGTCGAAACGTAAGAAAAATAATTTTGGGACTGTTTTGGCAGAGGGAGGAGAGGCTAGGACTAAGGCTTCTATTTTCTCTTTTTTAAAACGGAGCTCTGAACTTTTTTCTCTGATTTTCTATGTGTTCAGCACTGAATTTGGGGGGGTATTTATAGAAGGATCTTGGCTGAACTGTGGACGGATAAATTAATAAAAAATATCAAACTTATCTTTTAAATTGGTAAAATGACAGTTTCAGTCCTTTACGTTACTCCAGCTCTGGATAAGCTCAGAAGCTTCTGATTTTGACAATTTTAACGTTTTCTGTCAATTTGGGCCAGAAACGTCCGTTTAGGCCCAAAATTGACGCGAAAAATTACCCAAAGCTCCTGAAACTTTCAGAATTTGTCAATTTTGTCCGAAACTTCTCAATTTTGTCATTTTTACCTCAAACTTTTAATTTTTTGTCATTTTTTTCTGAAATTTTATTTTTATTTCAAACACATACATATTCACACATATATTATTTTAAATCAAATCTTCTCAAAATAAAAATATATTTTAAACTAATTAACATAATTAAAATTTTTTAGCAATAATAATAATTTTTTAATTAGTTTTTTTTTTAATAAAATTTTTAAAATTTAAAAAAAAAAAACCGGACAAAATTGGGTGTCAACACTAGAAGATGGGTTAAACCATCACTTGGGGAAAAGCAAAAAAACAAAATTAAAAAAAAAATGGAAAGAAAGAAAATCTAAATGTGTTAGAAGATGGGTGAAACTAGCACTGGGAGTTAGTGTTCATGAACAGGGATTTTGTTACACAATTAATATATAGTATAATGTAATGCACGCTCGCACGGTAAATATATGGAACAAACTTTTATATGGGAATTAGTTTTCCCCAGTATTACTATATATAGTTTACCCAAAACGGAAACGAATCATGCAAACAACTCAATCAAGAATAAAATCTTATGGTTAATCGATTTCTAACCAAAATTTTAAATTAAAAAGCATACTGAAAAGGTTGAACCATGTTTTTCAAGATCTCTCTTAAGACTTAAGAGTAATTAATTTTCCAGATGTTACTACACCTCACATGTTTATAATATACAGACCTACGTGTTTGAATATATACCTTTCATTCCAGTAATGTTAATTCATTTAGTTTGGTACAGAGATTAAGAAAGTTGAAAAAAATTTATATATTATTTTTATTTTTAATTTTACCTTTTTATAAAAGTTGAAAAAATGAATACTAAAATTATAAATTAAAAAATAATAGAAAAATCTGAGACTATTTAACAAGGTAGCATACGTTGTAATAGTTTCAAAACTGAAAAAGTAGCACACATAAAGATGGACATGGGCAATGGGATTGAGACGTTTGCTTGATGAAATGGACGGCTTCCAATGATCGGCCCAGCAAGCAGCTAGGCTCGGCTATGCTTTGTTTGCTTCAAAATCACGTGTTACTGGTGCTGGATGTATACATCTGCGTCAAAACTTATACATCGATTCTTTACGAATATCTTATCATCAAATCACCAAGCTTCTGTTTTTCCTTTTCCTTTCTTTTTTCTTCGTTCCTCGCCGACGAATTCTGCGATGGCCAGGAATCTTTCCTAGCCTGCAAAAAATTCTTGGTGAGGAACCCGCTTGGCTTTTGTTATCAGCGCCAATTTTTTTGAGAATTTACGAGCATCGCAAATTGCACCCACGAACTTATAAGTCAAAATCTGTCGGTTGAATGAATCTTTGGGGTAAATTGCATGATTAGATTATAATATTTAATTATTATTTCAGTTTTAATCCCAACCTTCAATTTGCAAATTTTGACTCCCAATCTCATTATAACGTTTCATTTTAAATTTTTAGATGATGGAATTTGTTAGTTTAAATGGAAATTGCCATGTCAACATAGAATTATAGGAAAAATATTAACTCTAACCTCTGAAAACTTTTCACTTTATCACAAAATCATTACAACTTTAAAATCTAATAAAAAACTTCTTAAAAAATCTAAGAGAAAATCATCGGGCCTCTACCTTGACCTCCCTCTCTGTCTCCGATCACCCTCTCCTCAGTTTGCCACCCTCTCCGTCCACCGCCCGTCCTCCATCCCAGCCCCAGTCCTTCTTCCTCGCGTCTGGCCAGCCTTATCAGCCTCCTTCCCTTTCACGACCGTTGATCTCCCTTCCTTTCCTCTCGGATTCCTTCTCCCCGCCGTCGTCACTCTCTCCTCCATCCCGCTGGCCAGCCTTATCGCGATTAAGTCGTGATTTTGTGAAGATTTCCATCGCGCATCTACCATCACGATTCCATCGAGATTTCCATCGTGCATCTGCCATCGTGATTCCATTGAGATTTCCATCGCGCATTTGCCATCGTGACTTCATCGAGATTCCCATCGCGCATCTGCCATCGCGATTAAGTTGCAATTTTGTCCCGATTAGCACATCTGCTATTGTGATTTGTCCCGATTCTACCAAGATTTCCCATCCTCGCCGTCGCGATTCTGTCCGGATTCATGTTGCCATTCTCGTACGTGGAGATTTGGACGGTGTTGACACGAGGAAGAGGGACTAAGGCTGGAGACAAAGGATCAGGGGTGCTCGGAAAAGGGTGGCAAATTGAGGAGAGGGTTGGCCAGAGAGGGAGGCGGAGAGGGAGGTCAAGATTGGGACTGGATGGTTTTCTCTTAGGTTTTTTAAGGAATTTTTTTATTAGATTTTAAAGTTTTGAGGAGTTTTTGATAAAGGGAAAATTTTTTAAGGATTAAAGTTAATATTGTCCCCATAATTATATGCTAACATAGCAATTTCCGTTTAAGCTAACGAATTTTATTACTCAAATGTTCAAAATAAAACATTTGAAGGAGATTAGAAAGTAAAAAATATGCAAATTACATGTTGGGGTTAAAACTAAAATAATAATTAAAGGTTATGCTCTAATAATGCAATTTACCCTGAATTTTTGTGTGAAAAAAAATCATGAGTGCTCGTTAGGTGTGAGGAGGAGGGAGTCAGTGATGGCGAAGGAGAGGGTTGGAGGGGTTAGAGGAGAGGAACTTGATTTGGGGGAGAAAATGAAGATGGACTAAATCTATATTTTAAATCCCTAGAATTAAGTACTTGTGTCTATTTTAGTCTAAAATATTTTTATTTTTTTAATTTAATTAGTTATTATTATAAAAAAGATGAGGTCACGTTACATTTTGAGTCAAGATATTGTGTGTGGGCTGCCATATCCACATCAAAATCACAATACCATCAAATTTCGTTTGAGATAATAAAAAAGGGATTCGGATGAAAAGCGTATTAAATAATAAATGACTTGAAGATAAGATCAGTACTCCCTCCATCCCATATTTTTTACACCATTTAACTTTTTTACTTAGTTTGACTTGAATTTATTTATATTAGTATTTATTTAAAAAAATTAAAAAAATATATTTAAAAACTATATGTCATAATTTATTATTCTTATATAATTTTTTTTATTTATATATTAAATTATTAAAAATAAAAAATTATAAATTAATTATTATAAAATAAATTATATAAAAAATATGGAACGGAGGGAGTAACTATTTTAAAGCTGATATTTAAACTAAGGAACGGTGAATAAAATTTTATATCTTTATGTTTAGCAGTTGTGATAACACTCCTTATCCATGACGTCTCATCACTCCAAGTGTCATTATTTCGTTGGTAGTCCAACCTCTCCAAAATTTTGATGCGGCATGTAACCACAAGTCGTCCAGGCCCAGTTATTGTTAAAAAGTCATAAAATTTGTAATTTCGACTAGAATCGGCTATTATCTCGAGGAATTTTTTGCGTCCACCTTGGTAGATGTGCATTACTGGATAAAACTTTAACGGTATTAATATTAGATAGATAAGATAATTTTTTTATTTTTAAATTTTTTAATTAATTAGAAAGATAATTATAATGTTTTAAATTTAAAATTAACAATAAAATATTCATATCTCATTATCTCCATTAAACAACAAGAATCATTTTCACGATCGTGATAATTTAAAATAATTTATAATTTTTATGTAACAAGTACAATCTAGCCTGATTTAATTCTTCTTCTTCTTTTTCATTCTCTTCTCCTCCTCCTCCTTCTCCTCTTCTCTCTCTCGCTCTCTCTAAGTGTATATTGATTTTATATTTTATAGATAATTATGATGTTTTGAATTTAAAATTAATAAGAAGATAATCATACCATTTTTAAGATTTTTACCTATAGTCTTGGACATCAGATTGATAAATTTAGATACAAAACTAACATAATTAGACGCTAGAACAATAGTTCTAGACATCAGAGCATCAGTCTTAGACACTAAATTAATAAATTTATATATCAATCTAACATAATTAGGCATAGAGAAAGTATTACATCAATCTAACATAATTAGGCATAGACACCTAGAACACCAGTACTAGACACTAGAATAGCAGTACTAGACACTGGAATAGCAGCACTGGACTCCAGACTACATCAATGTAATATACTTGGACATAAAAAAAGTAGTACTAGACACTAGAATAATAGTTATAAACACCAGAATAATAGTTATAGACACTAAACCAACAGTTCTAGGCACCACTCCAGCCTATATATGACATCAATTTCACATATACTAGAAGCCAAAATCGTGAAGATGCTAGCATTTTCATTTGAAAATGGTAGATTTTTTCTCCACATAAATAATTAAAATTTTAGGCATTATTTATTCTATGATTATAAAAAATTATTTAAAATGGCAACTATCTCCCCTAATAATAACTATCTTATTTACTCCATAATTATGTATATTTTATTTAAATGGTAACTTTCATTTTCTTAATAATAACTACCTAACACCGTTAGTTTCACTGTTAGTAGTGGATGTACACCATGTTGAATGATATAATGCGTCATTATCTTGATTAAAAAACTCGGGAAATAGGTACTGTTCTTGCTAAGCATGTGCTAGCATCAAATTTTATGGGCGGCAAATTATTTAAAGGGTTTGTCTATCTTCGGCTCCATTCTTTTTCTGTCCCATACAAGAGAAAAAAAAAAGACACGAAAAGAAGAGTTATAAAGGTAATAAATGATTTAGTAATTTTTTTTAAATTAAAATTCAACCATCACATTTCTAAAATTTTAAATAAAAAAATATTTTAAGTTCATATGATATAAAAGAATTCTTGTCCCCAATTTTTTTTCTTGAGATTGTACTAACATCATGATAAAAACTCAGATAATATGTCTATTATCATTGAATTTGTTTAAATTGATAAATTATATATTTATGGCACTTCCAACTTAATGAAAAAAAAAAAAAAGCACAACCCCTAGGTTAAACAAAAATATCAAAATCAACGGATAAACACATAAATAATTATTAACTGTCTATAAAAGAAATATAATATAAACATCTGTGTGGCAAAAGAAAAGAAAAGGTAGTAGCAGCGGGTGGGGGTTATGAAGGAAAATTGTAGAGGAGGGCTGGAGGGAAAAGAACAAAGCGGAAAAAGTTAAAAAGAAAAAAAGAAAAATATATATTCATTTACTTTTGATAGTTGGGAACCAACGGAAATTAAAGCAATGAGTTAATTTAAGAAGGATAATTTGGATATAAAAAAATATTTAAATTTAATTAATATTATTTTATCATTTCAATAAGAATTAAATATTCATTTAATACTTCTTAAGCGGGGCACATGTTAGACAAACCATTATTTTTAAATTATGTTCAAACATGCAGTTTTATATGTAAGAGTTTTAAATTAAATGACATGGAAAACGGGTAATTTACCAATGCATTGAACCGTTGGTAAATTATCAACGCATTTGACCGTTGGTAAATTTTAAACTTTTTTTACCAATGGTCTGATGCTCTGGTAATTACTAATTATCTAGCCATTATGTTCAAACATGCAGTTTCATATGTAAGAGTTTTAAATTAAATGACATGGAAAATGGGTAATTTACCAATGCATTGGACCGTTGGTAAATTATCAACGCATTTGGCCGTTGGTAAATTTTAATTTTTTTTACCAATGGTCTGATGCGTTGGTAATTACTAATTATCTGGCCATTAGTAATTACTAACAGTATGGTTGTTGGTAATTTGCTTGTTGAAAAATTGGTAATTACCAACGTGTTGGATCATTAGTAAATTACCAATGAGTTCGACCGTTACCAACGCGTTAGACTATTAGTAAAAAAATTAAAATTTACCAATAGTGAAACTTTGGCCATTAGTAATTTGCCTGTTGAAAAATGGGTAATGCGTTGAACTGTTAGTAAATTATCAACGCATTTAACCGTTGATAAAATTTAATTTTTTACCAACAATGTAATAAGTTGGTAATTATCAACGATCTAGCCGTTGGTAATTTTCCCATTAGAAAATAGATAATTTATCGATCATTGGTAAATTACCAACGCATTTGATTGTTGATAAATTTTAATTATTTTTACCAACAATCTAACTGGTTAGCCGTTAGTAATTTGACTGTTGGAAAAACTAGTTTCTTTAGTAGTATTTAAACATTATTTTTTAAGTTTTTTTTTGTCTCTTTGTACATAACATAGAACTATGTAAATTTATGTGGAAACATCATATAAATTTAAATATTAATTTTTTCAATTTTTTTTTATCTTTTTACAATATCTAGTATATATGAGAAAATTTGAATCAAACATGTTAAAGGATAGTGGCAAATAACTTATCTCATGTGGGTGAAAAATGTCCAAAATAAAATACATATATGTGTTGATAGTATATTACAGACATGTCTATAATCATATACGATATTCATTATAGAACGGATAAGTAATTATTTGGTCTATAAAAGGAGAAAGCACTAAACCATTTCTCCTAAAATTGGAAACAACATGACCCCGAAATTGGAACTTATTTTTCTCTTCTTCTTTTTGACCTTCCCGTTCTTGACCTCCTCAGAGAAGCCTAGCTTCAAGCACCACCCGCTAGACCCTCTAACCCCAGCGGAGCTTACCTGGGTTCGAGCAATCGTCCTAGCACAGTTCCCTGGAACGAGCCAGGGTCTCACCTTCCAGTACGTGGGGCTGGACGAGCCAGACAAACCAGTCCTGCTCCAATGGCTCTCCCGCCCCCGGGCCAATCCCCCACCACGCCGAGCCCTGGCCATCATTCGCCAGAACAAACAAACCCACGAACTAATCGTCGACCTTTCGCGACGAGCAGTCGTTTCCCACCAACTCTACAACGGCTCCGGCTTCCCTCTACTGACGCTAGAGGAACAAACCGCGGCGGCCGAAATGCCGCTCACGTACGACGCTTTCAAAGAGTCGATTGCGAGCAGAGGGCTCAACATATCCGACGTCGTATGCTCTTGCTTCACGCAAGGGTGGTTCGGAGAAGAGAAGAGCAAGAGGATTTTGAGGGTGAACTGCTATTCCAAAGAAGAGACGGTGAACATTTACACGAAACCAATCGACGGGATCACTGTGTACGTTGATTTGGACGAGATGAAGATTGTGGAATATCATGACCGGCTCAAGGCGCCGGTCCCGAACATCGAGGAGACGGATTATAGGGCGGCAAAACTAAAGCCACCTTTTGGTCCGCCCCTCAGTGCGGCCGCCATCGTGCAGCCTGAGGGTAGAGGCTTCAAGCTAGATGGACATCTTATCAGGTTCCTGCTCAGTCTTCTTCCATTTTTCTTGTCGAAGTGACCCCGCCACATATAAAGGCTAAAATATTTTTTATGATTTAAGAAAAATGAACATCCATTTCTCTGATGTGATAATACACACAAACAAAGGCAAAAAGTATGTGAAATCTTATTTTCTAATATTCTAATGAAATGCTCCGATGAAACTCATGCATGCATAATCAATTTAGCCACATGATGATGTTATTATTTGATATATCTTAAATATTTTTTGACGGATAATCGTTAGAATATTAATTCCACGTGTCTGGAGGTCAATAAATCTTTACATTTTAGGCTAGTCTCATCCTCAAATCACCTGCCACCACGAGTAAGTTTTCAAATCCAATGAGTTATAATTTATTTTTTTGTTTCTAACATTTTAGCATATAATTCAATTTTTGTTATATATAAATGATAGATGAAGATTTAAAGTTTCTAAATATATATATTTTTTAAAAAATTCTAAAA
The DNA here is from genome assembly GCA_005392925.1 of Aquilaria sinensis. NCBI lineage: Eukaryota > Viridiplantae > Streptophyta > Magnoliopsida > Malvales > Thymelaeaceae > Aquilaria > Aquilaria sinensis. Next base: position 32,926 of record SMDT01002212.1, on the reverse strand, counting down.
AATATTCCCCATCTTGTAAATGATGAAACCTTTTTGTAAGCACTGAGATTAAAGTGTATACAATTCATGATATTTTTTTTCTAATTTTGCCACTTATACTAAAATAAAAATTATTTATTTTTAAATTTCAAGCATTGAGAGTTTACATGATGATAAAAAAAAAATTTATAAGTCTTGTGTACTAAAAGTTTAAATAAATAATAAAAAAAATTAGTTGTTAAATTTTTTTTTAAAAATAACTTAATCTTTTTGGGCCAGTTAAAAATAAAATAAAATATTATATTTTTTAAAATTATTAGAGTATAATATAAATAAATTTAAGTAAAAGGAATATTTATACCAATAATGACAGACTAACTGTCATCTTTCTCATCAACAGCAAGTCAAGTTCTTGTCCAAGTTTTAACTTTATTTATGATGTCCAGCTCATCACCATCAACTCAAGTTTTTTTTCCTAGCTTCAACTTTTTTTATGATATCCAGCTTTTAATTCCTTACTCCGTCTTTGCTCTAGCTTACTCCAATTCATAATTTTTATAATTACTTTTGAGTTTTAGAATTTATATTCGCCTTTGTAATCTTTTTCTAAATGACATATAAATATATAATAGTTACACGTAAATATTAAATACAATCTTATATTTTCTCCTTTTTCAATATTATAAACTCACTCCCTATATTAAATCAAATGATTCATTATTAAATTAAATAATTCAATAGATATAAGAGGGGAAGTGGTTTCTAAATCTTAATAAACAATTTTAACACAAGTAAATGTAAGAATAATCAAAGTGAAACTCTGTTGTACAATATTATTTATTGTGAGACTGATGGCGATAGCGACGCTTAAGAATAATTAAGTACAATAGTCAGATAAATATATAATTGTCGGATTGGAAAATTTCTCAATGATATTATTTTGAAACTGCAAATTGTAATTGAGAAAACGGAACACATGGGACAGGTGGGCGAACTGGGAACTACACATAGGATTTGACGTGCGGTCGGGGACCATAATTTCACTAGCGTCAATCTACGATCTCGACAAGCGAAAATACCGACGGGTTCTGTACAGAGGCTACGTCTCGGAGCTGTTTGTGCCGTATCAGGACCCAACCTTTGAATGGTATTACAAATCCTTCTTCGACGCCGGCGAGTTCGGCTTCGGCCTGTCGGCCGTCTCTCTGGAGCCTCTGACCGATTGCCCCGCCAACGCCGTCTTCTTGGACGAGTACTACGCCGGCCAGGACGGGAAGCCGGTGAAGATTCCCAACGTGTTGTGTATATTCGAGCGTTACGGCGGCGACATTATGTGGCGGCACACCGAAGTCGAAATTCCTGGAGAGACGATAAGAGAGGTCAGACCAGACGTGAGCTTGGTGATCAGAATGGTGGCCACTGTCGGAAATTATGATTATATAATTGATTGGGAATTCAAGCCCAGCGGTTCCATCAAGATGGGGGTAGGGCTAACCGGAATTCTGGAGATAAAGGGGGTGAACCACACACGCACGTGGGAGATCAAGGAGGACGAGCACGGCACTCTGGTGGCCGAAAATTCGATAGCTGTTTACCATGACCACTACCTGACTTACCATCTGGATCTGGACATCGACGGCGAGGAAAATTCCTTCGTCGAGACCAGTTTGGTGACCACGAAGGTGACGGACAACAGCATTCCGAGGAGGAGCTATTGGACGACGGAGCAGAAGACGGTGAAGACAGAGGGCGAAGCACGGATAAGGGTTGGGCTGAAGCCGACTGAGCTATCCGTTGTGAACCCCAACAGGAAGACTAAGCCTGGGCATAGTATCGGGTACAAGCTGATTCCGGGAGCCCTGGCGAACCCACTGCTGTTGGAGGACGATTTCCAGCAAGTCCGAGGCGCTTTCACCAATTATAATGTCTGGGTGACTCCGTATAATAAGTCGGAGAAATGGGCCGGTGGGAATTATGTTGATCAGAGCCATGGAGATGACACATTGGCTGTTTGGACACTCAGGTACTTGTCTCATAATCTTACTCCATTTCAGTTATTGATAATTCTTTTAAAAAAAAATTATACTTATTAAAAAGCCATAAGTTTTGTAACTTATATGTATACATTTTTTTTAAAAAAAAATAGCGGATGATAATATAAATAAATTCTATTAGGGATTTAGGGTATGGTCCCCCAAATATAGTAAACAAATGAATTTGACTTGAAAATGATGCTATATATATATTATTTTGAAAAGGAAAAAAACAGAGCGATTAATTATCACAAATATATCTACACTTGTTTTTACAATCAACTTGGTAGCATCTTTCCACTTGCGATATATAGTTATACTTTATGATGGAGAAATTTTGGTTTTTCCCTCCTGTCCTAGAAATTTTGGATTGTTTGGCTAATAAAATGTGTGGATTGAATTTGCAGAAATAGGGGAATTGAGAACCGGGACATAGTACTGTGGCATACGATGGGTTTTCACCATGTACCTTGCCAGGAAGACTACCCAATGATGCCGACATTAAGCGGGGGATTCGAGCTCCGGCCGGTCAATTTCTTCGAGAGGAACCCAGTTCTCAAGACTAAAGCGTTCAAGATTTCCTTCGCCCCTAATTGCACTGCCAAGCCCTAGTGGTTTGCAATTTTGCATGTCTTCCATATTCCCCCAGTTGGAGTACGCTATGATCCTATTAATAAATTGAGCTAAGGCGCATCCCAGATATATGTCATGTGTTTGAGAAATAAGCATGGCAAAATGCTCCTATAAATCCGTAATTAATTTCAATACATTGAGAAGGAGCATATGAATCTAGGCTACACTACCATCCATCTTCTTTACCTGGAGACAAATGTTATTCCAACCAATAACAACCATTCCAGTAGCTCATCATACTCTCCTGCCTCCTATCCCCTCAGCCTGCGATGCCAATGCCATTCCCACAGCCATGCACCATTCTCCCACCTTCCTCTATCCTTAACCAAACAATTCTTATGACTCTCTAGAGCAAATAGCTAGGGGTGTTCATCCAACCCGGACAACCCGCAAAGCGACTGACGCGAACTGAATTGAACCGATGACAATGTGGGTTATGATCAAGTCGGGTACTGAAAAGTGAAACCTGGCCATGCATGCGAGTCAGTTTGGTTTCCAATTTCAAAACCCATTTAACCCACACCAACCCGCTTCTAACCCTCAATTTCTAAATTCTAATTCCTAACATAACATCCTTATAGCATCAATACTACTTAGTAGTTAGAAATTTGCTGTTAAAGTCTCATAATTTGCACCCTATCAAGTCAGGTATGTATTTTCTCTATCCAAATGGAGCATTGCTGCATGCATTAAAACTTTAGCATGCATAATAATTTAGTAAAACAAGTGTATGGAAGATCTTTTGATCAAAGTTAAAACAAGATTCTTGTTTGTGTTAATATTAACTTCTTGTTTCTTGAAAACTTATTCCTAATCCATGAGCTATAAAGATTTTTAGGTGCAACATTCAGGTAGATTGTTTGAGGTCCAACTATAAATTTAATAATCTAGTTCCACTTTAAAATTCAGACGGAAAGACGGGAGAACCATAAACTTTTCGTACTTTGCATAAATACATTTTGAAGAACCAAATGAGTTTTTTACAAGGTTGATCAGTAAAACCAAAAAGAGAAAGATAAATAATAGCACACAGTGACTTCTAAAACCTAGGCATACAAAACTGAACCGAATCGTCTTCTATGAAGGTAGGGTTTTAATTAGATTTTTACTCATGCGGGTAGGGTTGGGTATTAAAATGTCTAACTCGGTCAAGCTAGTGGGGTGAGTTAGGTGTTGCCGAAACTCGGTCAAACACGCATCACGAACAACCCTCCAAATAACTTAGGAATCTTTTCTTCAAACTTACAATCATCCCCTAGATTCTTTCTAGAATGTCACTTTACTTCTATCCCCCACCTTTTTCCTATCCAATTTAGGAAGGAAACATCTATAGCTAAACATGTTTTCACAAAATACCCCTAAAAATCCACCTTTACAACTTCCAACCACAGATTTCCATGTCCCTCCATTCTCTTCATATATGTTTTTTATCACTCACCCATGAAGCCTTTTCCACATTCTGAAAACCACCTTCCCTACAATACTAAATTTTTTGCATTTAGATTACCCATCCTCCCCCCCTAACCTCCAGATTTTTCCATCACTTTATAGATATGTTTTATTTTACATTGATCTGTTAACTAAATTAAATTAACCTCATAAATTATTTATGTAAACAAGTATTCATGTCCCTTGCCCTCATCATTAACAGATTAGACCAGCAACAATTGAAAAATAAGAAAAAAACAAACAAACTTTTACATATGAGGGGACAGAAAAATCAACAAAAAAAAATGTCTCAAATTCCTCAAGCACATGATATAATGCATATGTTGACACCCAATTTTGTCCGGACACTGACTTTTACTTAAGTTTTTAGTTTATGGGGCATTTTTATTTTTAGGGACTAATTGGTCATTTGTTAGGAGTTTGGGTTATTTTTGTCATTTTAGGATTTTGCATAGTTAGTTGGTCTAGTCACATTTAGGTTATAGGAGTTAATTTAGTTTTGATACTAATTTAGAGTCTTAAAGGTCTTGTAGGGTCAATTTGGGCAAAAATGAAAGTTTGGGAGGAAACTAGGAATTTTTAGAAAGTTTTGGGCAAAATTCGAAAGTTTTTGGCAAATCTGTCAATTTTAGAGAGTTTGAGCCAAATCTGGCGATTCTATGGAATTCTAGGAAAATCTGGGGATTTTTTTGCAAAGCTTTGGGCTAATCTGACAAATCCTTAAAGTTTTGGGTCTAATTAGAATTCGCACAGAATTTAGGGCAAGATCAACAGTTTGAGAGTTTTTGTTGGACTTAAATTGCTATTTTTACCAGATTATATCCTAATCTCCTCAAATTGAATTTAGATCATGTTTAAACTCTGTTAAACCTAACTAATCTTGCCCAGCCTCTCCTAGCATAAATAAGAGTCCAAATTTCAAGAAAAGGGGAGGAAATTTGAAACCCCTAAGCTCTAGTCTCGAAAAAAGGGAAAACTGCAGCCTTCAATCCCTATCTCCCCTCCTTCTTCCCAGAAACCCTAAAACTTCCTCCCTCGCCGCCGTGATCCCTGCCTAAACTTCCCCTGCCCCGACGCTTCGCCTACCCAGCGCCGACGCTTCGCCTCCCCAGCTCCGCCGCCGCTGCTCCCGACGACCTTCCCTGCTTCGCCGCCGCCCCCGCTCCCGTCGATGTTCCCTGCTTCCGCCGTCGCCGTCCACGGGCTCGCCCTCCCCCGTCGCGACACCCTCCAAGCGCCGTCCGCCTTAGCCCACGCCTCCTCGCGTCTCCGACGGTCCCCGACGCCGTTCCCGTTGCCGCCGTAGCCTCGGTTGCCCCCTTCAGTTGTCCTACCGCCAAATCGGAGGAGATCCGGCCAGAAGGACCCGCGAACCCGACCCGTTTCCGTCAGGATCTGACCCAGTCCTTCATCTCTTTCGGTAAAACCCCTGTTTAGCCCTCTTGTTATTTTTATTTCGTTCATTAAGTCACTAACCTATTTTACATACAGGTCACTGACAGCAAATTTTTTTTATTTTTATTTTATTTATTTATTTTTCTTCTTTGTTTATTTGTTTGTTTCACCATGCATTAAACTCAACCGTTAATTCACACAGGGACTTAACCTAGGATGGTTATTTTTTTTTTTATCTCTTCGTTTATCTTTATTTTCTTTTAATTTTAGGATAGTGTGATTTCATTTTCTTTATTCAGCTCTCATAATGCATCTTAAAATTTGATAACACATAAATAATTATTTGTCATGATAGGTAATTTAAATTCTTAGAGATTAGAAATAGATTAAATTAAGGCAAATTACAAGATATTTAGTAGACCTTCAAAGGTTTGTTCTTGGTGATTTGATAAAATCTCAGGACGATCATTCGTTCGAATTCGGTTGGTCTGATAAGACTCACGGTTTTGAACAAGATATTTCTTTTAAATTCTTGGTGGATTTGATAAAATTCTGAGATTTCAAGGACGTCTAGGATTCCATATCCGGTTGGTCTGATAAGATTCACGGTTTGGAATTAAATTAAAAATAAATTTCATTAAAATATTTTTTTTTCAAACGAAAATTAGGTTAAGAAGCAAAATTTAAGAAAAGATAAAACTGAACCCCATGGTACCAATTTTCAGGCGCTTTAATAAGGTTATTTTAGCGTAACCGACTCACGATCGTAGAATCTCTCATAGACCATAACAGGTATCCAATCGACCTAGGTAAACTGACTGGTGGCGACTCCTAAAAAATCACGTTGCTATAGCATAACTAGCAGAAGGGCTCACACTACACAGTGGAAGCTATGGCTTGTGACACAATCAATGCATTACCTCTGGTATTAATAGAAAAAACCCAAGGTGTGCTCCATAACCTCATAGCAAGAAACCTAAGGAAATTTACAACTTCCAAATATAGGGAATACATAGATGTGGACAAAAAAATCACAAAAAAAAATATATATAAATAAATAAATAAACTAAGGTCAAGATCATTCGAGGTAACATTGAGCACCACATGACCTACCATACGATCACGCTTTTTAGGTATACTTATCACCTCTCTAGCTTCCTTCTCTTGATCCTCCTCCTCTTCTTTTCATATCTCCACCCATCACTTCAGTTGATGGGTGGCCCAAACCATTGCTAGCTCAAATAACTAGTTAATGTGTAGAAATTCAATAGCTCATTTGTATCCATCCACATGTCACTGCAAGTTCACCTCCGATAGAGATGTTTGATAAAGCCTACCCATGAAGCCACCACATATACCTTGTGAAGAAGAATGGAAAGAAGCAAGAAACATTGATGGTAATGATGGTTCTCAAAACTCTAGACATGGGTGGATTAGTTGGATTAAAGAATGCATCACTTATGTGTCGGTTTTAATATTGATTAATGGAAGTCCGATATCAGAGTTTCATAAAGAGAAGGGTCTTCTGCAAGGTAATCCCTTGTCACCTTTCTATTCTTATAATTAATAGCAGGGGAGGTTCTTCATTATCTCCTAACGAGGCGCTAGTTTTGGGGGAGATCAAAGGAGTCCACATAGGTGACAAAAATATTGAAATTTCTCATCTTTAAGTTGTTGATGATACATTACTTTTTAAAGAATGGCGTGAGGAAAAAATTTTGTAGTTCAAGGGAATTTTAAGGTGCTTTTAATTGGTCTTTGGTTTAAAAATAAATCTTTCAAAGAGTAATTTGATGAGGTTGAATGTAATTGATTGTGAACTTCATATATTGGGTTTTATCATTAGATGCAAACCGAGCACTTTCCCATTCAAATATCTTAGTATACCTATTGATGATTAAATGAAAAAATCATCAGCATAGCAGGTTATTGTTGACAGGCTGAAGGCTAAATTATCATCTTGGAAAGTTAGAGTGATGTCTTCGGGTGTAAGAATCACTCTCCTTAAATCTTGTCTCCTGAGTTTACCTTTGTTCTTATCCTTTTTGTTTTGTTGCCTTTTGAGTGTTCTGAAAAAGCTTGAATCTATTCAAAAAAAAATTTCATTGAAACTCTTATTACACAAAACCCAAAAATAATTTTTTAATTTTAGTTTTGTTGATAAAAATGAAAAAAAATATCATAAACTACATACACCTTAATCTCCATATCTTGAGAAACAAGTCATCTTTTATGAGACAAAAGAAATATATTAGTAATAGATCTACGATCTCATTTGTTCATCACATGTTCTGTACATATCTATTACTTGCTTTATATATCAAGTTCATTCATATTAGTAACTCAATTTCTACGTATCTCAAGTTTTGGTGAAAAGTGGGATTTGATACATTCACATACATTTTTTATGAAATGTTGAATCCATATATACTACTAAATATATTGATTACATATCTATGATTTTGTTCGTACATATATTATATATTATTTGTACAGATCACTTACTTTCTTTATATATCGAGTTTGTACATGTCTGGTATCTAATTTCTTTATATATCGAGTTTGTACATGTCTGGTATCTAATTTTTACATATCTTCAACTTTTTTTTTTTTATTATGAATGGTAGTATTGAAATACAAATATAAAAGATAAGGTGCACATTTGACTTACTCAAAGTTGTGTATGTGTGTGTGTGTCTATATACACTGCTGCAAATAATGTGATTCCCGATAGAAATTTTTGACAGTTAGCCGTTGGAAAATGCTATTTCGAATGGAAAGCCGTCAGAAACCTATTTGTCAGCTTTTTTAATGTTGGGAAATAAATTTCTGATACCATCGAAAAATCAAACGAATAGCAGCCGTTGAATTTTTCAATTGTTGCCGTCTGTCATCGGAAAATTTGACAAGTGGTTCGTTTGTTGGATTTTTCAATGGTTAGCCGTCAGAAAAGTCAAAAAAAAAAAAAAAAAGGAAAAAGCCAAATACTACTAATGTTTTCATCTATACCAACTTTCTACTTCCCTATTAAAAATCCATATGCAAAGTCAAGCTAAAATTCCACGATAGTTGATTTGATGCAACCATTATCAAATTGTTCTCTCTATTAGCTTTCTGTACATGGTCAGAAGTTGTTTTGCCCATACTTGGAAACAAATGTGATACAGTACTTGAGAAACCACATACAAATGGACATCGAATAAGTACTCGATTCTCAAATGCATGATTTCTTTTTTGCTGAATTCTACTTTTAAATCGAATATTGTAGTCAATTTTTCTGTTTAACTGTGGCTCTTAAACTACAAATTTGGGTTTTGCACATAATTGACAGGTGGTTTGGCAAAAGTTTTTGCCTTTTCATTAACACATATATTAGGTAACTTGCCTGATTTTCATTGTAGGCCTTGTCACCGTAGCTTGTCCAAGCCATTATCTTTTTACGATATTTACATGTTTGCCATGGTCCATCCAACTCACATGTCTTCGTGTTTCCTCCACCAACTTAAGGACCTCATTGCCTACTTTTGTACCTATTGACCTCTTAAAATATTGTGGCCATCCGGCAATAAATGTTTCACATATTTGGCTTTGGAGGCAAATTCAAATAAAGCTTGTTTAAACTAGAGGTGAAATTGAGGGTCATCAACCTAATGTACTCTGAAGAACTAGATTCGAGAAAGAGAATACCTCAACCCAATGTACTCTCGTGGTTGCTCCGGTTGATCAATGACTGTCAAACACACAGCCTAGAGGGAAGATTTTATAAGGACTTTAAATCCAATAACAGTTTTTCACTTTTGGCCACATTCTGAGCTCCAGTCAGCTCCAAAATACATCCCATCGCAAATCCCACCATTTCAGGAGCTGCCACGCTTCTCTCTTCTGTGCAACACGACAAATGTGAAAGGAAATAACAACAAAACTTTGTCAATGGTCAGAGCATAAATAAGTGCCTGGTTTAATGGCATTCTTCTTTTAACCAAGTGGGTCAGAGAAGCAAAAGTCTAAAAATGTGTTAATTGCCCCCAGTTAACTCTAAACGAATTGGGGTTGAATCTTTTTGTGAGTTAATACAATGCTTAATCTACCATGCTGCACTTTAGCAGTTGTAACCCAAGTATAAGTTTTGGTAAGTAGTAAAATCTCGGGAGTTCGGATGTTGAACAATAGGAAAGTGAATCAAGAAATACAAACAATAAATGTAAAGAGAGATTTGACAAAATGTGTGAAAAATTTTGTTCAAAAACTCAATTTCAAGAAAATAACTAAGGTTAGGGGATCCACTTTTAGTATATCAGTTGTGATTAATTTTAGCCCATCTTGTCACTCAATTAGGATCCACACATAAATGAGACCTTAATTGGGGAATTTAATAATCAAATTTAAAAAAAATTAGGCGTGAGTTAGTACTAGTTTTTATTGATCTTATATCGCCAATACTTGCAAATAAGTTTAAGTATCCATCATGCTAACCTTTGTCCATAATAACTCAAGATTCCAATGATAGTAACATAATGTTCCTATATATTTCACCCTATTTTTATACTAATTTATTGTTAAATTTGCTAAATCTTAGGTGCATTTTGTGTTTTATTAATTTGTAGGTTGCATTATGTTATTTGGTGGGCTTGAGTGATCACATTGTGTGAATCTATGGCAAAATTGCACAAGGGAGTAAAGTTGGAGGCCACTCGAAATAAAAATGAAAGACTTGAAGCTAAAGACAAGTCGATGCTATAGTATGGAAAGTTCATGCAATAACATCGAGGAGCAAAAAATGGGTGAAAAATGAACAGAAAGTTTTCAAGCTATCACATGGAATATTCATGCTACAGTATAAGGGGAACCTTTAGCTTTTTCTTCAAGATTTGAAGGTCATGCTATAGAATGGAATTTTCTCACAACTGCATTGTGACATTTTTAGATATTTCTCTACTTTTTCTAATGGGTTTTGACATTCTTGGAGGGACCATTTTGGACACTTGGGCATTCCTACACATTTGAGAACCCTCATATCTCACCTTATTACCTTATGATTGAAGGATTATTGGTAATTGGAAAAGGATAGGACTAAGGGTTTGAAGGTTCAGATGTATTCTAGCCTAAGTCTTGTATGAAAAATCTCTCTTGTTCCTTATAGTTGGTAACATACAAAAACCTTGTTCTTGGATATTTATTCTATTATTCTTGGAGAGACCATTGAAGACATTAATGGAAGCTTGTTTGAAGGTGCCAAGGGGGAGCTTGGAGGCTAAGGAGACTTAAGTTTTTAAAGGTTTCTTTTGGTTTTTTCTTCTTTTTTTCTCTATTGTATTTCTTCATGGTCTACTTGAACTCTAGTTTGATGTTTGTTACTAGTTTGGATATGAAGTAGATATTCATATCTCTCTAGGATGAAACTCTTGATATTTGTTATCTAATACTCCCTCCGTCCCATAAATTTTGATACATTTGACTTTTTGTTGTATTTTGACTCAATTTTATTCATATTTTTTTAAAAAAAAAATCAAAAAAAAATATATTTAGAAACTACATATCTTGAATTATCATTCATATACAAAGATTTTGTATTTATATATTAAAATTTTGAAAATAAAAAATCATAGATTAATTGCAAAAAACAAATTGAGCAAAACTTTTAGGACGGAAGGAGTATTTATTTGAGGTTTTTCATGGGTATTAGTTCTTTTATGTTTCCTATTCTTGTGTTTAATGATTGTGTGTTGATTGGCCACTTCACACAAATCACAATCTCACTCTTTTCTTGAGAAAGAAATAATAAAGGTGGAAATAAGAAGTAGAGCATGATGGATCTTGTGAATTAGAGGTAATCCATGAACTCATTAGGTGATTAAAATGAGGTTAGGTCTTAATCCATATTAGAGTTTGGAAGGTTGAATCTTCACACCACATAAGAATTTAATATCCTTAAAACTTCATGTGACTTAGGTAACAAGTAAAGGGTAGAATCCTAAGGAAATAACCTTGACAATTAAATCACTATCTTTGTTGTTAAATAAGCTAGTTCGAGTTAGCTTAGTCCCCTTTTCAATATTTCATTTCCACTTATGACATTTGTATTCATTTAGTACTTAGAATTCACTTAGCTTAGTTTAGAGTTTAGCATTAATCCCTTTTTAACTTAACCTTATTGGTGGGTAGCTAGAACTTAACTCTAGGTGGAATCCTTCCTATACCTTGGGATGACACCCGTATTCACCATTTGCACACAACAATGACATACACTTGTGGTTAAAACTTTTGTGTTCACAACATCCAACATAGCTAGCAGAGCCATGCTTTATAGAAGGAATCAAGTAGATTTTATGTCAATGATTAACTATGATGAATCAAGACTCTCAATTAACAAGGAAGGTAGCTAAATCGATTAAAAGGTTAGTACAATGATGTTAGGATCCATTCAAATTAGCCATACCCTTTATACCAAAAGCTTCACAATTTCACCTTAGCAAAAGTAAGATTAGTTAGTCATGGTAAGATTAAACAACATATATAAAATGAAATAAGCATATATTAAAAGATTAAAAAAAATAAGAAGAAAACACCTTGAACAGAGCTTCAGAATTGAAAACTAAGTATAAAATCAAAGAATAAAAGATAGATTTGATACAAAAACTCTAATTTTCCTTCAGAACAAGCTTAATTTCATCCTCCCCAAGTTGCCTATTTATAGAGCCTTGGGTTATGCACAATAGTAAATGGTAGGTTATAATAGTAAAGGTAGACAAATACAAATAAAAAAAGGTGGTTCAAACCTATTTTAATTTTTCAACTACCATACACATCTATTTAGCTCTTCCTCAAAGCACAAGATTTGTATAACGACCTTAGCCGTTGGAAAGTGAAGGCAAAATTTTTCCAACGGCTTGAATATAGTGAATTTGAAAATTTTGAAAAAAATTTGAAAGTGTTACTTTTTTCCAACGGCCAAAGCCATTGGAAGTTGTGAACAATGACCTGTTAGAGATGTTTCCAATGACCCATAGCCGTTGGAAAATGCAAAACTGAAACGCACCGTATCATTTATTTCTTTCCAACGGCTAAGGCCGTTGGAAAATGAAATTTTATTACCCCCCAGTCCGCGATTCCCAGTTCATTGTCTTCGCACTAACTTTGGTCTGTAGGCAAAATCTAGCTCTGCTCCTCTAGGGTTTAATAACAATCGCGAAAACCTTAGCTAACCACTCCATAAACTCAATCAAGATCTTTCTTTTTACATTCTTTGTCCCCGATTCTCTCGATACTGTCGTGAGAAAAGGATTTTGGCCCCTGTGTTTGGGCAGTTGTTGAATCCATCGGATTTTGTGAGTCAGGTGGCGGTGAGGATGAACTGAAGCGGCGGTGGCGGAGGAGATGAGTGTGAGCCATGCGACGGTTCATCCAGTGGAAGATCTACCTACGACTGAAGGAGGAAACGAGAATCCGCCCAGAGTGAGGATGAAGGGCATACAATACATGCCGGGGATGGCCGGAGGCGTTGCTTTGCGATTCTTTCAGTTTCTTTTTGCTGCTGCCGCGCTTCTGGTCATGGCGACCACTAGTGATTTCCCTACTGTTACGGCTTTTTGGTGAGTGTTTCAGCTTGCCGTTAGTTGGATTGTGGTTTTGTTTGGTAAGGATAGGCCGTCCGTTATTGTCCTTTGTGAATGGGTTCTGGGTTTTGGTTGAGTTAGGGATTGAGAATGGAATCGATGGTTGTAGCAGAAATCAGGATACAGGTACTATCTTGAATTGATATTCATATTAAGATCTGTGGTTTTGATTGCTCAAATAAGGCTCGGATTGCAAAGTTTGAGCGCAATGTCACCAAGGGAGCTCGGGCCGCCCGGCTCCAGCGCAACAAAATGGTAATTCAACATTTATCAAGAAAATGTTGCCTTGTTTGCATCTGCACTTTGGACTTCAACAAAATGAACTATAATTTTGATCTTTGTAATGGCAATTATTCAGTTGCAAGACCAGAAACGGGCGGCTTTGTTGAAGGAGAAAAGGGCTTCTAGTAGGTCAGCCAGCCCTCCCCGTGTTATTGTGAGTCTACATGGTTTCCTTTTTCCTTTTTGATTTGTTTTTCTGTTTTCTATTATAAACTTTGGACATTGCTGTTGATGTTCTGTTTTTATCCATTTATTCTCGTGCTAGGTTCTCTTTCCACTGTCGGCTTCTGTGAATTTGAACTCACTTTATGAGGATATTTTGAAATTATTGTCATCCGAAGGCATTCAAGCCATATCTTCCACAATTGCTTCTCCTGATTACAAACTGAGAGTAACTGTATGCTTCAGTTCCTGAGCCTCTTTTTGTTTAAAGCAAGAGAAATTTTAGCTATTACTTCTAATAATGGGCATGTTAGGTTCTTTCTGATACAAGATACTTACTATTGGAAATAAGGAGTTCTGTTTCATGATCTCATGCAAGAAAATCCATGATGTTCTAAGTAAAGTTCTATGGCATAGGTATTACAAGCCCCCTCAAGGTGATCTATTGTCATGTTTGGAGATGGCCAAGGTTTGACAGTCTGTCCCATGTTTGTTATTTCTTCTGGCTAGTCCATATCAGGGGGCAACTGTGTGTGTCCTTCGCTCCATTAATGGCTGAATTCCTGATAACTTATTAATGCTTGAAATGACCAAGGATACTAATCTAACATCCTGAACCACTGTAATACTATGATTGTATTAATTCCCCTGCTTATGTTCCTCTGTTGGTTGGTAGATGATTTGAGTTTTTCTTTTGCTTTTGATGGTTTCAGCTGGCATTTGTGTTTTCTGTTTCAATGATCCAATATAACCAAAGTTTCCTGTCACAATATTGGAAGTGTGAATTTGCTTAGTTCTATGATCTTTTTGGACGCTTATTTCATAAGCTGGGACTTTTGTGATGATTCAACTAATTCCCAATTCTAAAACATTGAGCTCAAATGTCTCTGACCCTTTTCTTCTTGTCTTCCTTGCATATCATCTTGAACTCTATATGGTTCAAAGTTCTAATGTGACTGTCCGAAAAAGAAAAAAAAAGGATAAACCAAAAAGAACAAGAAGAAAGCATTTATCATTTATAAACTTTTCTGGAGTATCCTTCATGGCTACTTTTTATTTTTATCTAGGTATTTTCGTATATTTGCAGATCACTTCCACACTGATGTTTGCTGCTGCTTGTGCCTCTGCTGTTGAAACTGGATCATCTGCTTTGCAGTCCCCAATTTTGAACAATGAACAAGTTGTCACAAATGCTGTTGAAAAGGGGTATATTTATATGTATCAGTTTTCTGCTCCATGTGGATTGTAACTATATTTGTGTCATGATATTGTAATTTCAATTGTGTATGCTTTTATGTGTATGTTATAACAATATTTATGACATGATTCTGCACTATCAATTGTGTATGTTTTCATTTAGATTTACAACTGCATATATGCACGTGCACCCGTTCAGAATGTGATTACATACGATACAATAAATTTTTACCGCCTAAGTCGTTTGACGTTTAAAGAAATGCATTAGAAATAGAACGGGAATATACAAAATATCAAAAAACCTACTTTCCAACGGCCAAGGCCGTTGGAAACCAACATTTCAATTTTCCAACTGCCTTGGCCGTTGGAAAACGGAAAAAATGAAAAAAATAATAGAGCCGTTGGAAATTTTCCAACTGCTCAGATTCCAATGACTGACAGTTGGAAATTCCAACGGCCCTCAATTTGACCATTGGAAAATGGACTTCCAATGGTTAGTTTTCCAACGTATTATTTCCAACGGCTTCGCGTTGGAAATTTTAAAATTTCCAATGCGAAGCCGTTGGAAAAATGGTTTTTTTTAGTAGTGTCAATTATAACAAAATTTCGGCAATGAAAACGATCAAACTAGTTCCAAGCATGTGAAGTAGAGTTGAAGATATATGTGTTGCTTTCAGAGGAATTTGGAATCAATCAATTTTGACATCAACAACTCCAGATATGATTTTTCTCATGAAGACTTGCCAAGTGTGCGAATGTTGGAACTAATTCTGTTTGCGATCCAAATTTGGTCTCCTCTATCTCTCAATTAGGTAGGGTCATGAACTGAAATTTGTAGACATTTGAGGCTCTGATCATTGGTCTAAGAATTGTGAGATATCATGATTTTATCCACCAACATAAAAAAATAGTTATTTAGCATATTTTGTAAATATGAATAAATAGTAATCTGATGGAATAATTGCTTAAATTACAGAAATTAATTATAGTCAAAGTGTATAATAATGATTTAAACCCTTAATGGCTATACACTTATAAGTATTCGTCATGCCCCATGAAGCAATCATGGGCCCATGTAACATTACAAAGCCATTCATATGAAGTATAAGCACTAAATAAATTAGCACAAAAAACATATTTATCTGTAACTTATACAAGTTTCGCCATATTTGTAATCTTTAAAGTAAAGCTAAACAGATGTGATAAAAAATGTTTCATTATAATAAATGTAATCATGTAAACATGAAAGGCTGAAACTATGTAAATTAAGCAAGTAAGCAAAATATATAAGGAGTTGAAGCATGTCTAAACATAGTTGCTATTGACATTGACTTTGTGCTTTGGTTAACAAAGAAGGTTATTTTGAGATAAATTATGACTATATGCAGATTCAGCAAGTTTCACCAAACAAAACTCAACTTTGACTTTTGGCTTATTTTGCATTTTAGAACTAGATAAATCATCATTAATGATCTTTTGGTAAATGAAGCTATATGGTAACTTGAGTTTTGTTCTTTTGCTTAGCAATAATTGGTTTTTTGCAATAAAATTAGTTAACTACTAATTTTATCCTATTACTACGCAAGAATACCAAGTTTTATTTTTTCAGGAAGTATTTTTTCTTTCACAATCTGTTTCCTTTGTTTCTTTTGTTCTCTGTTACTTTTGGTTATCAAATTCAGTCCTGATCCCAAGTTACTTTTGAAATGAGACTATATTTAAATAAGTATGCCTTGCCCAACATTTTATTTTCAACTTTAATAATTAAACACGTGTTTAGCTTTTGTGAGTTGTGACGTACTTCTGAAAACAATGTTTTTCATGGACTAGAAATTCCTTAAGATTATGTTTCTAACTATTTTCTACGTACTTAAAGCAAAAGGCAGATACCAGAAAGCGAACACTACTAAAAAACAGACTTTTTCCAACGGTCATTTCCAACGGCTTCGCGTTGGAAAATTTAAAATTTCCAACGCGAAGCCGTTGGAAATAAGACATTGGAAAACCCACCGTTGGAAGTCAATTTTCCAACGGCCAAAATGAGGGCCGTTGGAATTTCCAACTGTTAGCCGTTGGAATTTGAGCAGTTGGAAATTTTCCAACGGCTCAGTTTTTTTTCTTTTTTTTTCCATTTTCCAACTGCCAAGGCCGTTGGAAAATTTCCAACTGCCTTGGCCGTTGGAAAAATTTCCTTGGTGTTTCCAACTGCCTTGGCCGTTGGAAAATTTTTCCAACTGCCAAGGCCGTTGGAAAGTAGGTTTTTTATATTTTGTATATTCTCGTTCCATTTCCAATGCGTTTCATTAAACGTCAAACGGCTTAGGCGGTTCAAAATTTATTGTATCGTATGTAATCACATTCTGAACCGGTGCACGTGCATAAATGCAGTTGTAAATCTCAATAAAAACATACACAATTGAAATTACAGAATCATATCATAAATATAGTTATATATACACATAAAAGCATACACAATTGAAATTACAATATCATGACACAAATATAGTTACAAATCCACATAAAAACATACATAATTGAAATTACATACTTCCATTCTCCTAAAAAGTGTTTGTTTGTTGATAAACACAGAAAGTAAAGTGATATACCTGATCTAGTCTTCATCGGATCCCGAGGCATCAATATCATTGTCTGGGTGCGCGGGCGGAGGAATTCCAACTCGTTGACATATGTACTCCAGCTCCGCTCGTTGTCTCCTCTTCAGTCGCTCCAACTTCCGCTCATAATATGATGCTTGTTGTGCCATATGCTCCGCAACCACTCGCTCAACTTGTTCAGTGAACTCCGGCGTCTGAGTGACATCAACATGTGCTGCAGGAATATTCCCTGGTCGTCGTCGTCCGAGCACAACATGTTGTTCTGATCCAAGCCCAAATACACGCCCTTTCTTCCTTCCACCTGCAGCTACACTCATTATCGCTGCCTCATCAATGTCATGTGCGACGCCTTCCTCTTCCATTTGCTGTGTTTGTTCCTCGATCTCAGCAGTTACCTTCGCCTTCATAAGGGTACAACTTCATTTATTAGTAAGTCGATATTTATTCGTATGTAAAAATGTAATTTAATATAACATGATTATTACCGCCACTTCTTCAGTACGCCTGTTGACGTATTCCCCGCTCTTTTTCTTATGAGTTTGCTGCATAACCTTGAACAAGCCAGGGTCCCTCTTCTCCGGATCTTTTTCACGCTACATTGGTTGTTAGTATGAATAAAGTTATTACGCCATAAATAAGTTGAATTATGTGTAAAAGAGGTTCATAACGTTTACCATTCGCTGTCGGTGTTCTGTAATTGAAACAGATCCTCCTGCATAAGTAGCACTGTATCCACCAGTGGAGTTAGACGACTGCGATGATGATGCTCGTATTGTCTTACCCCTCGACGATTTCTCCTGAAACTCCGGTGTAGCCCACCATTCCTCCATGGCTGCATACTGTGCGTCGGTCATAAATGATGCCCGTGCTCGCCGTTTCTCAGGATTTTTCTCGCGGCGAATGTCACCCAGCGTCGATCGATAATGATTAGCCGCCATCATATGCCAAACGCGATATACCTCATTATGGTGGGCTGGATCCCACTCACATAAACCCTAGACATAAAATAAAATATAAGGAGTCTAATAGTTATCTACATGATTTGTAAAGCTGAAAATTCAATGTGTACTTTAAGTGCAAACCTCAAATACGCGCCACCACGCCTGAATATAAATTGGGCTTGCGCTCGTCCAATCATGATGTCCCTTGAAGTGTGTGGTGAAGCATCTAGTCACCATTCGTGTTGCTCTTGATGGAAGGAAGCTATATGGAATGCATGTTCGAATACAATTAATTATTGTTTTCATTGGAAGATAAATGAACTGCATGTAACATAAACTATTCTTGTTTAAAATGATACATTACTTACGTGTTACCGTGAGGTGTGATCCGTAAGCGACCCTGATTCGGGGCTTCGGATAC
Organism: Aquilaria sinensis; assembly: GCA_005392925.1. Taxonomy (NCBI): domain Eukaryota; kingdom Viridiplantae; phylum Streptophyta; class Magnoliopsida; order Malvales; family Thymelaeaceae; genus Aquilaria; species Aquilaria sinensis. The sequence goes on along the minus strand of SMDT01002212.1, from coordinate 14,206 downwards.
CGCTGACTGACCAATGGAATTCCCTCCATCGGATGAAGGTATAGGTGCGGGAGTCGATCGACTAGCACTACGGCCGACTGGAGGAATGCCAATATCATTTGTATGAGGGGTGGGATGTGGAAGAACATCTTCTTCTATTATAGGCCGCGATGCTGAATGTCGGGAATGCGATTGGCCAGCCCTTTCATGTCTGGCAAGTGGCTCTGCTAACGCCTCTTTGAACTGCTGAAATAGGCCTTTCCCTGGGCGACGTGTATACGTCGCATCTCCTTTATGTGGCATCTGTAATTTGATTAAAAACCTTACAACATTTTACAACTGCTCATATTATGGCCAATAGTATTGATCTTGCAAATGCACCCATCACAGTCAATTTAGACGTAGTCATATTATGATTATAAATTATTCCACGTTCACATTACATTTTATAAGTAATTGCACGTTAACATGAAAGTCAATGGACGTCATCGTCCTCAGATCCTGCCTCTGAATCGCTATTCTCAGTTTCCTCAGATTCAAATTCATCTTTTTCATCACTTGCTTCAATGGAGTCTTCTTCCTCAGATTCATCGTCATATTCCAAAGTTTCTTCCCTATTCGGCATGTCATCCTCTACAGCTTCCCCCACTCCGGTTTCAGCTAAATTCTCGATTGGGTCATCCAAAATTATGAGTGGATTGTTCAGGCCACCTTCAAAATCTTCTTGAAATGCATCATCGATGTCATTAACATTATAATGAATGATGCGTCTAGGTTTGATTTTCAAAACGGCTAACCACCCTGTTTTTTCACGTGACTTTGTTGGGTAATGGGTGTAGTAAACTTGATCAGCTTGGGATGCAAGAATGAACGGGTCAAACTTCCCATATCAGTGACCATCACGAACCTCAACTAAACCATATTGTTTATGGACCCGAGTGCCACGGTCTGGAGTCGGGTCAAACCATGCACACCTAAACAATACAACATGTTTCTGTGGCCATCCAGGATATTCGAGTTGAATGATTTCTTCTAACACCCCATAAAAATCACATTCAACCTCACTTGATCCTGAAGTCCTTATGCACACGCCACTGTTAAATGTTGCTTTGTCGCGACCCCAGTCGCTAATGTGGAACTTGTACCCATTTATGAAATAAACAGGCCAAGTCTCGACACGACGTGATAGCCCGCACGCAACATCCCACAAAAAGCGGCCCGTGATATTGTTGCGCACATCATTCACCTAGTTACATATCATAAATTTTATGAATATTTCTTTCCCTTGAGAAGCAAAATATGACAGTAGCTGAAAGTGTAGGTAACTTACATAGTTTCTAAGCCATGTACCAAAGTTATTCTCAATGTAGACATCCAGGTCCGACATTGCTATATTTGGTGCATGCATACGCACTTCGTCAACAAACAAACTAGAAGATATACATAGAGGTCGTTTAGTGTGTACCTAGATTATGCAAGTGTATAAAGGAAGAAAAGTATAATTATTAGAGTAGAATATATAACGGAAATATGTGTTATGTCACTTACTCGAGGTACGGCTTCACCTCCTTACAATTCAGTAACACATATGCAGTAGCAACCCTCATTTCATTGTCATCAAGATATCGATATATCGAGACACCATATGGACGACCCGGGTATCACCGATTCATCATATTGTCTTTGTTCGCCATCATCATTACGAGGTACTCTAGTAGCCATATGTGGAATATGAGATTCAAAGTAGTGAGAGCAAAATGTTGACGTCTCCTCAATTAGATACGCTTCACAAATTGAACCCTCAACATGAGCCTTATTTGATACCTTCATTTTTAGGTCATGCATACAACGTTCAAACTTATACATCCACCTATACTGAACGGGTCCTCCAACCCTGGCTTCATAAGGAAGGTGAGCCGGCAAATGTTCCATGGAATCGAAAAAAGCAGGTGGAAAAATTCTTTCCAACTTGCAAAGTATTACAGGAATATTTGCTTCTAACTCCACCATGTGATTCACATCTAACTCTTGAGAACATAAATCATGAAAGAATTGACTTAACTCAGTCAACGGTTTCCAAATATTTTCAGGTAACGCTTGAAGGGCTATTGGGAGGAGCCTCTGCATCATTACATGACAATCATGACTTTTCATACCAGACATATGACTTACATTACTGTCAACACACCTCCCAAGGTTCGATGCATACCCGTCTGGGAGTCTAAGTGTTTTAACCCAATTGAGCACATCAGTTCTCTGATGTGAATTTAGTGTAAATGTTGCTTTGGGTTTAAATGCTCGACCGTCGGCTTGAAGAATTAAATTTAGCTCTGATCGACTGCACAACATCTCAATATCCTTACGAGCCTTCATGTTGTCCTTAGTTTTATTCCTCACATCCATCACTGTATTCCATACATTGTCAAACACATTCTTCTCTATATGCATCACATCCAAATTATGGCGGATTAAATTATTCTTCCAGTAAGGCAACTCCCAGAAATACTTTTTTTTGACCAATTATGCATTCCACCATAACCTGGTATGGTTACAACCTCTCCATTCTGAACAACAGATGGAACATTTGAGATACGTTCAAATATTGTTTCAGGTGGAAGACGGTAAGGAGGTAATGATTTCTCAATTTTTCCTTTCTTAAAGCCAACTCTGTTTCTTCTATATGGGTGATCGAACTCGAGAAATTGTCGATGACAATCAAAGAAGGAAGTTTTCCTCCCGTGCTCAAGCTGGAAGGCTTTACTTTGCTCCATGCAAATAGGACAAGATAACCTCCCATGAGTCATCCAACCTGACAACATCCCATAAGCGGGGAAGTCATTTATGGTCCACAAAACTGAAGCACGGAGTTGAAAATTCTATTTAAGTGATACATCCCATGTTTGGACACCATCTTCCCACAACTGGTTCAATTCATGAATAAGAGGTTGTAAATAGACATCAATGTTCTGACGTGGACTTCGAGGCCCCGGTATCAATGAAGTCAAAAACATATATGGTTTCTTCATACACATCCACGGTGGCAAATTATACGGCGTAACTATGACCGGCCAACATGAATATTGTTTACCAGAGTTTCCAAACGGAACGAAACCATCAGAACATACACCAAGGCGAACATTTCGGGGCTCTGCGGCAAACCACGGGTAAGTGGAATCAAAATGTTTCCATGCTTCCCCATCTGAAGGATGTTTTAAAACATTTGGCTCGGATTGATGCTCACTGTGCCACCTCATGTGCTCTGCAGTTGAAAGTGAAGCATATAATCGCTGAAGACGAGGAGTTAGTGGTAAATGGTGCATGGTCTTTCTTGCTCTATGTTTACCCCGTCCACATTTTCTTGGCTTAAACCGCGATTCACCACAAAACTTGCAGTGTGTAGCATCTTTATCATTATTCCAGAACAACATGCAGTCGTTAACACAAGCATCAATTTTTAGATGCGCAAGACCAAGTTGTGAAACTAATTTCTTCGTCTCATACCAATTCGAGGGCATCTTGCTGTCACTTGGCTATGTTTCTTTCATCAAGGCCGCAATACCATCATAACATCCTCTTGGTATATGATATTCTGTTTTAAGGTTTAACAAACGAACTGCAGCAGATAGCTCAGAATGTGTCTCACATCCATCCCAAAGAGGTGTAGTCGCCGAGTACAATAAATCAGAAAACCGTCTAAAACCTTCATTAGGTTGTTCATGGACTTCAGTAAAATTCTGATGGGAACTTGGTCCAACTGCATCAAATATCATTCGAGCATATGGGTTTACATGTGAACTACACTCAGCATGCTCATACCAACCACAATTATCAAACGGCTGATCAGACGGGTCCTTAAACGGCTCCCCATGAGCTGTCCAGTTAGTGTAATAAGGCATGAATCCCCATTTATATAGATACACTCTAACATCATCACAATCCTTAAACCTCAAATTTTTACATCTCCTACATGGGCAACGTATTTTGTTCCCATCCATATGACCTGGATTACTACAAGCAAATGTTATGAACTGCTCAACCCCTGTCTCCCACTCCTCTTTGTACCCAACTCGCCCAGGTAAATAACGACTACTATACATCCAACTACGTTCTTGTTCCATGGAGTCCTACCAATGGAAATTATATATTAATAGAGGGGTAACATATTATAATTAATGCCATGCATTAATATTTCACTGAATTAAAATTAATATTTTTACTACTACTCATCTATAGTTCGAAGAACTATCATCTATACCTCTAACACATTATAGTGGTTTACTTCTTTATGGCTCGGCCATACTTCTTATACTTGATTTACTACTATTCATGAGGCTAAGGCCTGGGAGGGTATGTCCACTTGTTATAGTCAATTACTTGCATTTCAAGGACAGGCTTTTACATGCAACAACAGCAAGGCATAGACACTATTATACTTGTGTTTAGTTCAGTTAACAAGTGTGGCATTCTAATTCATGTCAACCAAGAAGCCCACATCTTTCAAATTTTGCAAACATAGTTTTTCATGTGTCATGCTTATTATGCACATCAAATCCGAAAGCAAATTCAACACCAAATATTAATAACTCCAAAATATACATAGCATAAGAAGGCATTCCATCCATAGTATAGATAATTATTATTTATCTATTATTGCGACAAATCTTGTTGGGTTTATTATTATGATTATTATTATTATTAAAATATTTATTATTATTATTTATTTCGTAGTCATATTATTATTGTCTTTGTTATCTTCCAACCATACATAATTATTTAAATAATTATTATTATAATTATTTATTATAGTATTCTAAGTTTCATAATAATTATTTTAATTAGCCATTATTATGATTATTGTTACTATTATTATTACTACTACCACTCTTAGTATAATAGTAATTATTTTATTAATTATAAAAATAATTCTTATTATTATTATTAATATTATTATTACAATACTATTAGTATTATAATTATAAATATAATTAGTATTATTATTATTCGTAGTCATATTATTCTTGTCTTTGTTGTCATCGAACAATACATCATTATTTAAATAATTATTATTATAATTATTCTTATAGTAATCTAAGTTTCATAATACTGTAATTTAATGAATATTATTATGATTATTGTTACTTTTATTATTATTACTACTACCCCGTACTCTTACTAAATAGTAATTATTGTAAGTATAATAATAATAATAATTATTAATAATATCCATATTATTCTTATTTGCATCCTTCTCTTCGAATAATAATAATTATTGAAATTATTATTACTATATTTATTAGTATTATTATTATTACTTGTATTATTAAAGTTCTACTATAATAATAATAATTTAAGGATTATTATTATTATTATTATTATTATTATTATTATTATTATTATTATTATGAGGATTATTATTATTATTATTATTATTATTATCATTATCTTATAACTTCTCTTACTATAATAATTACTAAATTACTTATTAGTATTAATTTGATTACTGAAATTATTATTAAGTATCTACTCTGAGTATACTTCAACTTACCTAAATTATTATTATAATTATTATTATGATTACTTTAATTAATATCATTATTATGATTATTGTACCTCGAAAATTTGTAAGCAATAATTACTATTTTAATCATTATTGTTACATAGTATTATTAATATTACCAAAACTATTTTTATTATTATTATAATTATTATTATTATTATTACTATTACTTATTATTATTGTACTACTACTCTTAGTATAATTATTATTTTTTTTATTACTGTTATTACTATTAGTATTATTCATAATACTATTATTATTATTTTTTTTATTAAAATTCTTATTATTGACACATATTTTAGTAAAGGTAAATTTTAATCAAAGAAATTTAGTTAAGTATAAATACTTTCAACGTTTCTACTAATTCCAAAACTAAAATCCTTATAAACATATTCCCAGCTAAATATTAGTAATTAAACTTTAACTGTAAAATTAAACTTAAACTATAAAATTAATCCTAAAAACCCGAAAATAATAAAAAAATTAACAAAATGGGTAAAAATTAAAAATTCTAATGGGTGTTCTAGCAAATCTTCACATCAAACCATGAACCACTTAAAATCACATAACAAATATTTCAAGCATTTTTCGGATAAATAATGTAAAAAATTATAAAAATACGTAATAAACGCAAAATACCTTAAAATCCTTCCTTCAAATGCGTTCTTTCTTTCTTCTAATCTGCTACAACAAGTTAAAAATGACACCCATTAGATTTAATAAACCAAAAACCATGAAAATCGAAACAAACAAAACCAAAAATATTAACACTTACCTACAGATCTGCCACTTAGACCACCAGATCCAAGAAATCAGCCTCCGAGTGACGTTAATCAAGCCCTGGGATACTTCACAAAGTGCTGTGTGTGCGTGTGGAGAGAGAGAGGGGGAAGGAAGGAAGAACAGACCGAAAACGGATGGAGGAAGAAGACGATGCCGCGAGCTGCTGGGGGGGGGGGCGAATTTATTGTCTATTTTCCAACGGCCTTAGCCGTTGGAACCTAATTATTTATACGGTGCGTTTTGAAGCTCACTTTTCCAACGGCTTAGGCCGTTGGAAATAATTCCCAGCACTTTACCAATTTCAACTGCAAACGGTGCGTTTTAAATTTACACTTTCCAACGGCCTAGGCCGTTGGAAATAATAAAATTTCAAAATTTACAAATTTCAAATCCCGCTTTGCATTATGTACCTCATTTTCCAACTGCTTAGGCCGTTGGAAATATTTCAAGTTAGTTTTTTTAGTAGTGGAAAGGTAGAGAACTATAAACAAACAAACAAATTTATGGATACAATAATGACACAAATCAACATAGATAAGCCAATAGCTAACAATACTCCAAAATATTATAGATATATACTTCTTTTGACTACAAATTCCCATGGCTAGAACACACAACTATCATTATTCAAAAGTTGAATTATATAAGACACATATTCCTTCACATAATCAATATTTTAGCAACAAATTAGTCGTTAATTCACTAGAAGTGCCCATGCCAAACAGCTAGATCATCAAACAATAAGAGTAACTGAACGTTAGGGCAATAAATGAAAGAAAACAATGAAACCAAACCAAGAAGTCAAATAAACATGGTTTGCATACTATGGCAAAACAAGCAACAAAGCCGCCGATCTTCCAGTGGTGGTGAGTAGCGGCAACCAACACATCCACACCAGAATGGGGTGTGGGTCCCTGCTCGGTTTGAATCTCTTCGTCTTCTCCAATTTCTAGCGATTTGGTGGCAAAGATCAAGACTCTGAGCAGCAAGGAGCAAACTTGGATGACTGAGGAAGACGAGCAGCAGTACCAGCAACAGTGGCGTGGAGGTAGGATTAAACCTAAAAGGAAAGTGCCCAGTTTTTTTTCTCAAACCCTAACCGACAAAAAAAATTGAAGAAATAGATACAATACTTGAAAAAAGTTACTGATGGGTGTAGATTTGCGTGAGAATGGGTGGATTTTTGGGTGGGTAAATTTGGGGGTGAACAGGAACAAACCCTCCCGTTTTTGTGGAGTCCCGTGAAATGGGGGTGGGGATGGTGTGCAGTGTGCAGTTAAAGATAAATTTAGTTTCAACAAAATGCATAATTTTGCTTAACCCAGTGTGGATAGAAAGTCGTCGGGTATAACTTGTCGAACATTTCTGACAGCATATCAGCTGTTGGAAATCAGCTTCTGTATATATATATATATATATATATATATATATATATATATATTTGAGGGAGAGGGGGCATGGATGTGACGCTGGAATGTGTTAACATGATTAGCATTAACTTTAAAAACCTACTTTTAGGAATAAATTTTGCTGTGCATGACAACCTTTCTGCTGGTCTCTATGGTTTTAGGAGTTGTACTTTTCCCCCCCATTCATCGACACCATTAGTGAATGGTAGGAAAAAGCCTACGTGCCTTTAAGAAAAGTTTATAATTTAAATTTGTTGATAACTATAGCTTATTAAATAATTTAAATTTAGTAATAACGATTAAAAAAGAAAATTAAATTCACTTTTTAATTTCTTTGTATTTAAGCAAAATAATATGTTCATGCTGTTCAATAAGATTTATCAATGATGTTAAAGCCTTAGTAGATAAGTGTAAATAGCCCTTAAATTTTCATATTCCATTTTTTATTATTCTAAATCTTTGTAAAATTTTCATATTTTTTTTGTTTTCATATTTAGTAAATTATTTTATCACATTATATTTTAAACTATCAGTCCAATATAGATTTCCATCTTTATTGATTTATGCATTAAATATTAAGAATAAAAGTGAAAATAACATATAAACTCTCTTTTTTAAAATTTTTTTTTGTGTCAAGCCCAAATGTTTGAAAACTAATTTTGAATGGAGGAAGTAAGATAACATTATTGCAAAAAGTTTTTTGTTAGGGCCAATTCGTTTTAACTTAAGTCAGTCTAACCCAAAATGACTTATTTTTATTTTTTTTTTTGTTTTTACATTTTTTGCCTCAAATCAATTTCATTTGTGAAACAAATATTATGTAAATACAAATAATCCATTTGTGAAAGTAAATTTTTTAAATGTTATTAATTTTTTATAATTTTTTTTCTTTAATACCTAAAGGGCCTATCAAAAATCAAAATTGTATAAAATTTTAGTAATATTATAAAATATTATATTTAAAATAAATTATTACATCTAAATAATATAAAATTTTAAATAAAATTAATTTTAAATAAAAAAAATGTAAAAAATAAAAATTATTCATTCTCTTCCCTGCACCCATGAGGCGTAGTAGTGTAGAGCTAAGCTTCACCAGCAATTTGCAGCAAGAAACACTATAAGTAGACATGACCAGCTGATATAAAGCACGGCTTTAAAAACGCACCAACGTTGCTACAGGCCACCCTCTATCCAAAATTGGATTGAATTTCTTGGTAGACCATAAATAAATTTTGCCCTTTTGAGACCAACGGAATAATTGGTCCGAAACTTCGAGCCCAACGTAAGATGAATGATATGATTGGAACCATTTTGGGCCTTATGCCCAGAACACAATCGATGTAACGCATTGAAACACAACCTATATAGAAAGACATTTAAATGAAGAGCTATGCACTATTCCATTTGAAGCAATGGATTGCTTTCGAAAAAATTTGCAGGCCGAAGCTCGAAGCCGCCGTAAAGTGTTGGCATCAGCGGAAAATCTTCCTGGTAAGGAATGTGATGGAAGCCCACTGTGTACCACACAACTATGTCCCTGTTCTCTATCGCCCTATTCCTGCTCATTTTATCGAAACAAATTAAAACAGCATATTAGCAAATCATCTCGACCTCGATCGGTTTCAAGAGGAACTTGGTATAGTAGGTGTATTAGTGAAACTAAATAGGATTATAATTTGATAATTGTTCATAGATGCGATCGGCACATCTAGGCCGCCTATAACTATGGATCCCATATAAAGCTGAAAGTTCCGATCACTTCTGTAACCAGGCATGTAAGAAGTTTCCAACTTGATATATGCTAGGGACCAATATTGAAACTTGGCATTTATAATTCATGATTTAGAAAATGGTACCTCATGCTCCAAACGGCTAAGCCATCGTTTCCTTGGCTCCTGTCAGCATAAAACCCACCAGCCCATCTCTCAGACTTGTTATAGGCAGTCACCCACAGCTGATATTTGGTGTAAGCTACTCTAATTTGGGGGTAATCATCATCAGCTAGCAACGAGGCGACTGGATATCCAGGCAGTAATCGGTAACCCACTTGATTTCCGAGCTTGGTCTTTCTGTTCGGGTTCATGATCAACAAGTCAGCTGGTTCAGCCCCAAGCTGAACTCGCGTCTCAGCTTCTTTCCTCATGGTTTCCTTGAAAACTCGCCAAAAGCTCTTTCTCGGAGAGCCGTTAACATCCCTACTCCTTGCCGTTTGGAGTTTGGCCTTGACGAACGAGTTCTTATCGCCGTCAACGTCAAGATCAAGGTAATATGTGAGGAAGTGATCGTGATTGACAGCGACCGTGTTTTCTGCTACCAATGTGCCATAAACGTTTTCCGTTATTTGGTTGATGTTCTTGTACCATGTGGCCTTCATCTCCATAATGCCCGTTAAATGCACCTTTCAAAGCAAAGTAAAAAACAACTAAGCATATTATAAATTACGTAAGATTGTGGATCTTTAAGAAGCAAAATATTTTTTAGAAAAACAAAAATAAAAAATAAAAATAAAAGAGAGAGAGAATGTGGACGAACTCCAACTTTAATGCTGCCACTCTTCTTGAATTCCCAGTCAAGTACATAGTCATAATTCCCGACAGTTGCCACCATTCGAACCACCAAACTTATTTCTGCTTCCCCGCTCCTTATCTGCAAAATCCCCCATCTAACAAATTACTCAAAATATCCACAGGAAAGCCAAATTTTGCAGCCAAGAAACTAAACTAAAAATTACCACTCTTCCAGGAATATTAATTTCTGTGTGCCTCCAAGCAACATCACCAGAATACCTCTCAAAAATGCATATCACCTTAGACATCTTAGCCGCCTGACCATCTGCTCCGGCCACATAGCCGTCCATATACACAGCCCCTGCCGGGCAGTCCACCGTCGGCTGAAGCGTATCGGCAGATCTTCCGAACCCGAATTCGCCAATGTCCATAAATGTTCGGAAGTACCATTCTTGTGTAGGATCCATGTAGGGAACAAAAGTCTCAGAAACATGACCTCTATACAACACCCGACGGAACTTGTTCTGTCTAGGATCGAATATGGAAGCGGTCGAAATTATGACCCCGGCCCGAGCATTAAATCCCACATGGAATTTCCAATTGCCCCATCTGACTTCATTCTCTTTAACTTCAAATCCTTGTGTTTTGAAGTCACATGTGACAGAATCTGGCTTGCTATTAGCTGACTGGTAATTGGTTCCTTGGGATTTAGGCAAAGGAGCTTTGAAACGATCGGTATATATTGTGATCTTCATCAGATCAACGTCAACGACCATGAAGATTCCTTGTATGGGCCTTGCAAAGATGTTAATGGAGTCACCGCGGTAGTAACATACCACTTTCAGAGCCCTTCTCGTGACACTCTCTCCATACCAGCCGATGGTGAGTGGCAAGCAAGAAACTTGTGACAGATTTAGTCCCCTCTGGGAGATTGAAGTCATGAACTTTTGGTAGGTGAGGGGCAACTTGCTGGCACGAAAGAATTCGGTAAAAGTGAAAGGAGGGTAGCCATGATCACCAGGGTAGAGTTTGGCTGATATGATGGAGGCGTGGGCTAAATCTACGATCAGCTCGTGAGTCTGACCCCCAGCTCGGACCACAACCTTGGCTTGTCGAAGAATGGTAGGCCGGTTTTGGCCGTCATTTGGAGACAACCAATTGAGAACATCAGCTTTATCTGGCTCTTCAAGATCAACAAAATGGTATGTTAGATTAGGAAGAGTTCCAAATTTGGACTTGTCTATAATGAGCTTTATCCGGTTGATCTCGACAGGGCTTAGAGGGTCTAAAGGGTGAGGGTGGCTAGGGTCAAAGCAACATTGGATGAAAAAGGCTAGGAGAAGTACCCAAATAGCCATTGAAACTGATTCTTCTTATCCGTGGGAGGAAGAAGGAACCAAGTTATGGGCATTATATAATAATACTACATGAGAAGAGTTTCGTTTGCGGCATAATTCTTTGGTATGATTGCTAGAACTAGCCATAAGGTTTCTTTTTTCATTGTACAATCTGTAAGCCTTCTATTCTAAGCACACTATAGAAAACCTGATTTTTTTTCTTTTTTAAATTCCTTTCCTTACATTAAGGGCAAGAATAATTGAACTGTTTGCTTTACCACTCCAGGCCTTGCAATCAATGTCAAAGCACCTATCAACTTTTTATCAATTGCCAAAAAGAAAAAAATCCTTCAACAATTCGAACGCCCTTGCCACCGCAAAACCCTTTTGAGTGAGGTGGGAAAGGAAAATTAAATTAAGAATGGCAATGATGTTGACGTGTTCTTGAAGAAAACTCAACCTAATTCAGAATTCCATCCATTGACATAGCTTGTGAGGAGCAATTAAGCCATCTGACTTCTTGAGGTAGCATGAATTTCAGAACTGGGTTTCTCTCGAAAAAATTTGCCGGGCGAAGCTCGAAACCGCTGCTTATTGTTGGCATCACCGGAAAATCTTCTTGGTATGGCACATGATGAAAACCAAACGTGTACCATAACACAATATCCTTATTCTCAATTTCCCTGTTCCTGGAACATCATTAAACATAAACCACAAAAATTAATCACTTAATTAACAGAAGAATTCCCATTTATAATTATCCAAATGCAACTATAGATACAACAACATTATTTATCAGATCACCTGGAGCTCCAAGTGTTCAAGGTGTCATCTCCCCTACTTTGATCAGCATATAATCCCCCAGCCCATTTTTCAGAGCTATTATAGGGTGTGACCCACACATTGTACTTGGTGAACCCTGCCCTCATCTGCGAGTAATCATCGTCTGATATGAGGGGTCCAACAGATGATCCTGGGATCAGACGGTAGCCAACGGGGTTACCCATCTTGGTCATCTTGCTGGGATTAACAACTGTCAGATGAGCGGACTCTGCCCCAAGCCGGATCCTAGCATCTTGCTCCGACTTGGCTGTCTCCCTCACAACTCTCCAATAACTCCTCCTTGGGGAGGCCTGGTCGGTCACTCTAGTGGTCTCAAGTTTTGACTTGATGAAGGAGTTAGCATCACCGTCCACGTCGAGATCAAGGTGATAGGTGAGGAAGTGATCATGGTTTGCACCTAGTGTGTTCTCTGCTATCAATGTGCCATAGACCTCCTCCTTTATTTGGTCATTGTGTGTGTATTGAGATCCCCTCACCTCCAGTAGCCCACTTAATCCAACCTGTAAACCAGTTAAAGAAAGACCACATTTTCTGCTCACATATGGGTCACAAAACAAAATGAAGCATTACCTTTAGCGATTAGGAGGTGATATTTTCATCGTTCAAGTTTTCTGTAATGTTACTTCTTAATTTTTCAAAATACGGTCATGATTAGATGATAAAAAGCGAGTTCCTCAATAACTTAGATGAAGTCATAAGCAAATTTCAATCGTCCGTTCAGTGAGAGCTTCTGATAATTCTGACAAAGCCCCGTGTATAATTAAGATACATCAGAAAAGTTGCAACTATCACCTAAAGAATTGAATTCCTTTTGGAAAGGAAGAGGATTACCGTGACTTTTATGGAACCGCTTTGCTTAAATTCCCAATCGTTTATATAATCATAGTTTCCAACGGCAGAGACCATTCTCACTACCAAGGTCACCTCAGGTCTTACCTCTGTAATCTGCAAACACAAAACTCAAATTAATTATAAGGCTAATCTTTAATAATCAATTAATTAATTATAGATTAGATGAGTAGTTTATTTGCAGACCAGTTCAGGAAGTGAGGTCTCAGTGTGACGCCACATGATATCTCCAGCATAACGTTCGAATACGCAGATGACATTAGGCATCTGAATGGGCATCCCGTTCTTGCCGACCACAAAAGCGTCGAGGAACACCGCGTTGGCGGGGCAATCCCGGAGCCGCTGCAGTGGAACTGCGGAGAGACCGTATCCGTACTCTCCGGCGTCGAAGAAAGTCCGGTAGTACCAGTCCTCCGTCAGATCCATATACGGCACAAACAGCTCCGACACGAACCCTCTGTACATCACTTGTCGCCACTCCTGTTTGTCTCCGTCGTAGATTGATGCCAGAGAAATGATCGGACCAGCCCTCATGTCGAAACCCACATGAAATTCCCAGTTACCCCACCTGAACACCTCTTGTTTTAAATAGTAGTATAAAACCCCAAGCTTTGCAGAGAAAAGTAATTGGAACATGTTGAGCCATTTAAGACGCTCACCTAACGTTGTGCCCTTCGATCGTGAAACTTGGACCGTCAGGTTGCGCCACCGTGATGCCCTTCAACTTCGGACCGAACGGCGGCTGCTGCTCCGATGCTCTATAATCCGTTCCGGCGGCCTCAGGAACCGGGACGAACAACCGATCCCGGAAGTCAACGATTTTCATCTCATCGAGATCAACGGTCACGGTGAGACCTTCGATGGGCCTCATGTACAAATTAACGGTTCCGTCCAAATAGTAGCACATTACCTTGACGACCCTCTTGCTTCTCGTCTGCT
>SMDT01002211.1:0-48083 GCA_005392925.1 Aquilaria sinensis | reverse complement strand
AGGAAATCCATAGTAACGGATCCCCACTTCCTCACTGGCAAAGGTAACTCTGAAGTGTGCCTGCTGGTTTCTGATGTTCAGCTTTCACCATCTGACATGTCAAACACTTCGCCATATATCCTTGTACACCCCTTTTTAATCCTGGGCACCAAAAATGTGTCTTCAGATCCTGATACATCTTACTAACGCCAGGGTGGATATTCAAAGTGCTACTATGTGCCTCATGTAGGACTTGCTGCCTAAGTCTGTCCACATTCGGTACATAAAGACGATCTCCATAATGCAATACTCCATCCTTGTATCTGAATTCCTTTCTCATAGTGCCAAGCTTCGTTTCTCCTGAAATTTTCTTAACAATGAGTCTTTCATCCGAGCTTCTTTAACTCTGACTAACCAAGCTGACTGGACTTCTAAAACATATACTAGGGATTTTTCTTGACTTTGCCATAATTCATACAAAGCTAAAAAACAGTCCCTCAATACTCCTTCAGAGGAATCCGTAGCCTGATCCTTAGATAAGATCACTCCTGTGTACTTCTGGTTCAATGCATCTGCTACCACATTTCCCTTACCAGCGCAGTACTCAATCAAACAATCATAATATTTGATGTATTCAATCCATCGCCGCTGTCTCATGTTCAGATCCTTCTGGGTAAACAAATATTTCAAACTCTTGTGATCGGTGAAGATCCTGAACAATCTCCCCATCAAATAATGTCTCCATAACTTCAGTGCAAAGATCACTGCTGCAAGTTCAAGATCATGAACAGGGTAGTTCAACTCATTAGGTCTCAGCTGTCTCGAACCATAAGCAATCACCTGACTGTCCTGATGTAGAACACAACCCAAACCTGAACCTGATGCATCAGTATAAACTGTAAAGGCTCTGTCCGGGTCTGGTAACACAAGTATGGGTGCACTGGTCAACTTTTCCTTCAGCTTCATGTAGGCTTCTTCACACTTCGGTGTCCACTCAAACCTCTGAGCTTTCCTGGTCAATGCTGTCAACGGCGTAGCTATCACAGAGAATTTCTCTATGAAGCGTTTGTAATAGCCTGCTAAACCCAAGAAACTCCTGACCTCTGTAACTGTAATCGGTCTCTTCCAGTCAACCACTGCTTGAACCTTTTCAGGATCAACTGACAAACCTTGAGCACTGATAATATGCCCCAAAAACTGAATCCTCTCGGACCAAAACTCACACTTAGACAATTTTGCATAGTACTGATTATCCTTCAGCACTTGCAAAACTGTTCTAAGGTCTTCCTCATGCTCTAATATAGACTGTGAATATACCAAAATATCATCGATGAAGACTTCAACAAACTGATCCAAAAATGGCTTAAAGATCCGATTTATGGCTTCCATAAATACTGCTGGAGCATTCGTCACACCAAAAGGCATAACCGTATATTCATAATGTCTATACCTCATCCTGAAAGCAGTCTTCGGAATATCTTCCTCCTTAACTCTAATCTGAAAGTACCCAGACCGAAGATCAATTCTAGAAAACACCTTCGCTCCTCTGAGTCTGTCAAATAAATCATCAATTCTAGGAAGTGGATATTTATTCTTGATTGTCACTGCATTCAACTTCCTATAATCAATGCACAATCTGAAAGTTCCATCTTTCTTCTTCACAAATAACACCGGAGCTCCCCACGGTGATACACTAGGCCTTATAAAGCCTTTCCTTAGCAGTTCCTCCAACTGTTTCTTTAATTCATCCATCTCAGGAGTTGACATCCTATAAGGTGGTATGGAAATAGGTTCAACCCCTGGTTGCAGATGGATTGCAAACTCAGTATCCCTTTTAGGTGGTAACCCAGGATAACTCTACTGGAAACTCCTCAGGAAACTGATTAGCTACAGGAATTCTCCCCAGTTCCTCCTTCTATAGCCACTCCATTCAACGAATAATACTCATCTTCACCAACTATAGGGATGGTATCTATAAGTCTAAGGTGTAGACTCTTAGCACTAGATGCCAACCCTCATGTGCAAGTCACTCTAGCTCCATGAGCATCAATAATGTCAACTGAGGGATTCGCACAATCAATTTGTGCCTTAGCTTACTTAGCCAATCCATTCCCAACACTAGGTCATAAGACCTCAGTTCTATCACTCGTAACTCACAGCAGAAATCATGATCGCCTAACTGCAAGGGATACCTAGTAACCACTTCATTGGTTACAATAAAACCCCTCCCTGCAGTCCTGATGAGTCTTAACTCACCTGAGATTTCTCGCTGTAATTTAAACTTATCTACCAAGGTAGAAGATATCACTGATAGAGTAGCTCCCGTATCAAAAAGCACTCTAACATTACCATTTTGAAAAGTAAAATTACCTCGAACGGCGGACGATTCTTTAGCCACCTGACTCGTCAGGGCGAAAACCCTCAGCTCAACTGCTGCTGCTGCTACACCAGGCTGATTCCCTATGGCAAGGGGTACAGGGGGTAAATTCCGAGGCGGACCTGACATCGCTCGAGCCTTTGGGCATTCTCTCGCCCAATGTCCTCTCTGACCACAGATATTACAAGCATCTGTCCCCACAGTACATGGTCTTCCACCATAGAACCGTCTGCACCTAAGACATAAACTCATCTTTCTTCTCTTGGATGGACCTTGGTTCTCCACCATTGGTCGCTTCCTGGCACATTTTCCTAAGTTGGTTGGTCCAACCTCCACCTTTTTGATAGATGCTCTACAATCCTCAAATTCCCTTTCTAAGGCCAACGCCTTCTGAACCACTTGGCGATAGCTTCTAATATCCACTGTCGCCATATACCTCCTGAGTATAGGTTTCAGACCTTGGAAAAACTTCTTAGCTTTCAACTCATCATTACCCATCATATACGAAGCATACCGGATAAAAGAATTATAGCGCTGCTCATACTCTCGCACTGGCATCTCTCCCTGTGTCAGATTTTTAAACTGGATCCTCCTCTGATCCTGTGCAGCTACACTGATATACTCTTGTCTGAACTTCTTCTCGAAGTCTGACCACTTGAGCACCTTTTTCTTGTGCTCTGGGCGAGTACCATTACTTTCCCTCAGCAACTCCATCACATCATCCCACCATAAACTAGCTCTCCCCCTCAGAAAGAAAGGCACTAAAGTCATCTTCTGCTCTGACTCATAACCACCACAAGTGAAAAGTCTGTTCATCCTGGACAACCAATCCTATGCTCTGTCAGGATCACCTATCCCATCAAAGCTTGGTGGATCAACAGTCTTAAACTTCTCCAACAATCTCATCTAATGTGGAGTGTCTCCCCTCCTTGGAGCCTCCATCACCTCTGGTTCCTCTTCCTCCTCATGAACATGATTTCCACGTTCATGAGCCTTAGGCACTTGCTGTTGCTCAGCATGTCTTTCCTGCTCCTGTTGTGGGTCATTGGTCATCTCCTCCTGAACAAGCATCTCTGTCCTCATAATCCCTGAACATCTCAGTCACAATGGTGTTCATACCCTGTGCCACTTGGGCCATAGTTTCTGTCAATCACTGTAATACCCTTGGATATCTCATCCAGCCTTGCCACAACTGGGTCACTAGAACCCTCACCAGGTTCCCTAGTTCCCCTTGAAGCTCCTGACCTAGTGTCAACCATAGCAACCTGCAACCACAGCCAGACAACATTCCCCAGATATTGGTCAGTACTAACTATCCTTAGCACATGGACTTGAGTCCAAACTAGATCTCAGTCTTAGCCTCCAATATCTATGAAATGAGTCTCCCCTAAGCTCTGATACCAAAAACTATTCCCATGACATGATCGCCCGTCTACTTTCCTCCTTCTCCAGCCCCTGCCCAAGAAGCCCTGTAAGAGTTGGTCTCACGGTGGATTGCAATTGGCTGGTTGTGTATGTGTGTGGATTAAATCTCATGATACTAGTTGATTAACCTAGAATATGCAATATGCATGATCTTATGCTTTGACTTGGTTTATTAAAACCATAAAACATTAAAACATTAACTTGGCCAAGTAATTTCTACACAAAAATAAGTACAAATAGCCAAAGCATACAAAAATCAACGTTTGTGTGAGTTTACTACACATAACAACTCGTGAGAACATTCATACATAAAGTAGACTAATGCCCTCACCTAAGAGCAATCCTAGAGTCAAGGACTCCTCATAACATAGACTATGGAGGCAAACTAAAGTACTGTATAAATACAAGACCCTACTGAGATCTCTTTAACCTAACTCCCACCTTGGATACATGTCCCAGCGGCGAGGCTCAAAAGTACTTTGCCAAGTGCTACTAGGCTCTGCAGCCAAAGGAAGATACTAGTTAGTACTGTTACCTGACCAACAAGCCATCTAAGTACTTATGTAGACTAGAATCACAAGAATTCTCAACTACCATACCTATACACACAAAAGAGTACTACTGAGATAATCCTCAACGATTACCCGGTCCAGCAACTTCAGGCTCTGCATAACAAAACCAGGGAGTGAGAATTCGACAATTCTCAGTAAGGGATCTTCAATGTACCTGCAAGAAAATACTAGGACTCTTGCTGTGAGCTCACACAGCACAACGGTTCTATTATATGCACATACAACTAGGCCAAAAGACCTCTCCTCAAGTAGTCCTCCTCATGGAGCATCACTCTGCGCCTAGCGAGTTTTGATCACTAACTCGCTCCTAGCAAGCAGAAGCTTACTGAATGCAATAATGTAGCCTTCCCATAGCCATTATGCAGGGGAATTGTGGTGGGACTTGTAGACTAGGCCGCAGGGCCTCTTTGATGTAGACTAGATGAACAAGGTTTCACCTTGTGACCTTGTGGCTATGGCACGGCTAGGCCGACAAGGGTTCTAAACCTCTCACTTGAGCTATTGGTAGCTAATTATCTTCATTTCCAACATAGTTTCCTTAAAAATTTTCCTTCACTTTGAGTAAATATAAATCAAAAACTATGATATTTTAAGTGTTTTTAAAAAATTGAGGTGATAGTACTCCCTCTTAGCTTTGGGTGGAATCTTGAATCACCTCAATCGGACACCCGAGCGAAAAGTTATACTGAAAACAAAATCGGGTGTCAAATGCTGTCTTGTCGACGTTCTGAGACAGTTTTCTGGATTGGCGATGCGTCACTGGTTTTCGACCTGTAAATGGCGATGCGTCACCAATCTGCAAAAATGCAGAAATTGGCGCATTTTGCTGCTATGAACTTTCGACGATTCCTACACATACCAAACATGCATGGAATGCCTCCAAATTTCATACACACATAGTACATGTTGCATAGAACATAACCAACTATCAAAAACTAAGCTATGATGTCTAGAAACATCAATCCAATCCTTCAAAATCCTCTAGTCCACCACAATTCAACCAAAATGTTTGCCTAATGCCATAGCCTAAACTACTCGAATTCTTCAAGCAAACTCAAGCTAATGGCATTCAATGAACTTAAAAACATATCTCCCTTACCTCAACTCCAAGTAACAAGCAAGAATCAATCCCTTTTCCATTCAACCAAGCTCACCAAAGCTCTACACAAGTTCCAATAAAAAACAATGGCACCAAACATCAAAACTTCACTCTCTAACCAAAACCCAAGCTTCAAACTAACTAACAAACACGAATTCAATCAAGAACACATTCCTTACCTCGTTCAAAAACAGGGGAAGTAGGAAAACGCCCTTCCAAGCCTAAGAAACATGGTTTCAACCTTCAAAATGCTTCCTCCTAGCTTATATACTTTGAATTGCTTCTCTTGGCACCAAAAACTCTTGATTCCAAGCTTAATTTGAGAGCTAAATGGGGGTGAGAAGGCTGGAAACGGGATTATGGTAGCCATCGTCCACTTTCCCCTTCTTAAACCCTCACTTAACTCAAAAAAACCTCAAAGTATTAAGCTTGTTACAATTAAGCCCCCCATCTTTGTAACTTAGTAATTCTTGATTAAATTCTTGTCTATTTTTCAAGTTTTAGTTAAGGTTGAAAGTTAAGTTCTAAAAATTCATTTTAAAACACTCGGGACTCGTCCCGGCTATTCAGGATGCAAAATTACTATTTTGCCCCTGAACTTCGTTCAATGCTTTATTCTTCTTGAAACTTAGTGAACTTTGCTAAACTTCTCTATTTTTACTATGTAAACTTGAATTAAGCTTAGAACCTTAATTTAAAACACCTTACCTTCCTCAATTGCACCTCCCACTAGAAGGGCCATAACAGGGATCTTCTTAGGTTTCTTATTCAATTCCTTTAGGTCTAAGACCTTTCTCTCCTAGGCCAATGTAGCCTCTAAAACCGACCTAATCCCCCTTAGTGCCCTATTGACAACTTGAGTACTTTTTGTTGGGTTTCGGGAGCCAAACAGCGCAGCGGAATTTAACCGAAACCCTCCAGGATCCAAGTGAAACGGGGTAAACCGGGTGTTCGAAAATTTTCATACCTAATTTTCGATTGAGATCTCTCACTCAACTGTAGAGTCGAATCACAAAACCTGAACAGTTGACGTGTTCAGGCTCTCTATGGTATCCACACGAGCCTCTCGGGATCACCACGCTTCCACCATGTCCCGGTAGATGCGTTTCTCTTGCGCTCGCAGTGCTAGCTTGCGTCCTCCAAGGAATTGCAAGAGAAGAGTGCGGCTGTCCTTTTTGGAGGCTAGGGCAAGGAGACCTACGAATTTCTCACTTAAAAGTTGTATTTATAGTGAGACTCAACTTCCAGGCCTAATAGGTTTCAAAGCCCTAATCCAATTAGGATTTAATTTCGGGCTTAATAATGGCTCAACTTTTGGGCCCATTATTAATACGAAATTAAAGTGAAACCATAACCCAAATAATTAGCCCATGCACTCTAATGATCCAAAATGCTCAATGTGTGCGACCCAATAGGCTCTTATCACATTGGCAATGATCATAAATCACATTTATGATCATAAGCAATGAGCGGTGTCTAGCAACACATCATTGCTACCCAAGTGACAAGATTGTCGATGATTCGACTATACCTTTATGATCATCACCAATATATGCCATTGTCCCTTTGTCCAAGATATCAAGACTAAGCACGAGACATGGAATGTGTCACTCTCGTATAGCCCAATCTTTGGTTTCTTGATTACCGAGTAGACTAACTTAAACTGATGACATTGATATCGCATATCAACTCATCCGAGCATGGCCATGCATTTTCTAAGTCTCACTCTATCAAGGGGCCCGAAGATATCGCTCCCGTTAGGAGGGACAAATCCCATCTTGATCATACAAATCCCTCCGCATGATATGTGACATACCCAATGACCTCCTTCAAGTTCACTCAGTTACGAGCAACAAAGGAAAGTATCAAAGTATGTGACTCACATGTAGGGAACCTTGATGATCTTAGGTCGAAGGACTACATATACCCTGATCACTATGGGAATCACTTATGACACTCATATAACGATCCATGTAGTGTTCTCATGGTGGGTCGGTCCAGTACACAAGTTCTCCAACTTGTACCCATATGTAGACTACATATCTCATATTAGTCTCCACATATGCTAGTCGTTATGTATTATTGCAACCCGCTCCACAATAATACTAGACCAGGGACTTTTAAGAATATCATTATTCTAGGGTTACAATTATGTTTGTTAAGTTACGCAGAAACAAAACAAACAAAACATAGCAACAAACATAATTGCTGGATTAATGCCTTAATAAAATATCATGACTCAATGTGCAAAAATACAATCATCTCATGACTGGCTTTTTGGGCACAACACTAACACTTTTAGCCCTTAGCCACTCTAATTAGCTCTACCTTAACCACAATACTTAGCTACATCTTAAATAATGCATAATTCTTAACTTAGGAATGAGTCCTAGGCCTAACCGAGGCTACAGAATGTCTTAAATTAGCCTAGGGATGATAACTGAGAGTTTGAGACATTCTTAGGGTACCATGAGCTTAAGGGACTAATGCCTTGGAGACACATCACCAAAGGCATCAACGCTCAAGAATCCTAAGGCTTAACAGAGATGTGTCGGAGCGACGTCGCTAACAATGACGCATCGCCAATACACTACAGCATTGCACGACAGCATGCGAAATTGCAAGAAACTTGCCCAAACTTTCCCATCCCAAGTCCAATTCACATGGGTCTTGTTTTTACTTCATTCCCACATATAATACTACATTTCTATGCATTATTTGAGCTAAATTAACTTGACCCTTACCTCAAATTCAGCCAGAAAGCAAGAGTTAAAGCACAAGCTCATTTGAGCTCAACCAACCTCTCTTGAGTTCTAATCCTAAAACCAACATGATATGGCACCAAGAACCTCAAATCAAGACCATCTCTTACTACACAAAACAACTTAGAGCCAGCTGCAACAAAACCAAAAAGCTTACCTTAGGTTTTAAGCTCAAAATAGGCATCAAAGAGCCATTTAGGAGCAAGAACAGAAAGAACAAGTTGGAGGCTTGTTGGATTCACCTTGGGACTTTTAAATTTAATGGAAACTTGTGGAATTGGGGAGTTTTGGAGCAAAAATTCTGGTGGGGAGAGGGAGCTACGAGTTTGAAAAAGAAACAAATGGTACAAGAGAGTCAAACTTCCAAAAATATCTTACCCACCCCACTAAGTCACGCTTCTTGTTTTTTGGCCACTTAGCCCTCAAGTTCTCCTTCGTTTCAATTTAGTCGCTACACACTTACCCAAAACCATCCCTTCTTGGTCCTAATTACCAATTGCCCTTTTTAACTCTTAGATGCCAAACCGTACTTAGGAACTCATTATAATTTAACTTAGCTTGTCTTTTTTGCTTAACAAGGTGCTAACTTGAGGTACATAAGTAAAAACACTTAAATAAAAATACTTACCCGGTTAAAACCTATCATTGACAGGAGAGTTGTCACAACTTTTTACATTATATGGCACCTAGCAATCGATATAATCTCATTGCAATTCCGAAAATGTAGATATGCACTTGATGTCTCTCAGTGGGATCCAGTAAGCATTGTCACCCGCGGGTAGGTATATTATGACATCTTGTATTGAAGATAGATAGCAATTGACCCTCAACATGAGCCATAGGTAGATCAATGTTATAATTTCGTGGCACCCTATTTAATTATGTAGGAATATTTGGTTCAAAGTAATGGTTATAGAATGTAGACATTTCCTGGACTAAGTATTCTTCGACAATTAAACCTTCAATTGCAGCTTTATTTTAGGCCTTTTACTTCAACGACCGCATGAGTCTGCCAAGTTAAAAAAATATAACAATTATTGACATAGAATATGCAAAAATTATTGACATATAATATATGAAAATTATTGACAAAAATATGAATGTAAAATAAAAAATTACCTTTTAAACGGATACATGCATCGAAATTGAACTAGACCACACTGTGAGAACCCTTATTTTATTAGGTAATTAATTTATTTTATTTACATAATCCTTGATAAGATTACACTTGCAAGCTAGGTTTAAGTCAAGTCAATGAGTCAAATTGTCCTTAGAGTTCATAGGATTAAAAATCTAAGGTAAATTGACCACAAGGGCAACTAGGGGCATTTTAGTAATTTGAAAATTCAAAGGTTAAAATGTGACCAAGATATATATAATTGAGCTTCTCAAGGTGAAATGAACATCTCGATGAAATTTGAACTCAATTTGACCAAAGATTAGTTTTTTCTTACTAAGAAAGTGAGAAAAGGAATAATGGTAATTTTTAGGTCAAATATCGTAAAAAAGGATCTAAGAAGGTGAGAAATGGTATTTGAAACCATTTGGCGAAATTTGGTGAAGTTTAAAGTTAAATTGACCAAGTTTGAGACTTTCTTATAAGTGAAGCTAAAAAAGGCATTTTGGTAACTTTGGTTAGTCAAACTTGGTCAAACCCAAGTCAAACCTAGTAAAACAGAGTCAACCTTGTTCAAGGGTAGGAAAATACATGGTTGGAAGTGGAGGAAAGAAAATCTATGAATTTAAGTGCAAATAAACACATATTTTAGCATTTTATGGAGGTAACTTCTTTTTAACCAAGGGTTATAAGGCCTAAAAAGCACTTTCACCCCCAAGCATCTCTTGGAAACTTTAGAAAATGAGGTAACCTGGTTTTGAAGTATGTAATAAGCTTTCAAAAACTTGGAAGATCCTCCATTTCCCTTGGTTGAAAAGCCTAAACCACTACTAACCTTGTAAAGGCCTTAATCCTCTACCATTTTAATGAAGATTTCAGGATCTTATGATCTTATGATAACATACTTTCATGTTATCTACTCATGTATATGCCACATGCATATTTGTTCATTTGAATTCAACATGGATATAGGCATGCATAACATATTATATAACATATCAAGATCACATACATGTAGTGTTAAATAAATCCTAAATCCATGCTACTAAGAACATACATGAAGAAATGAAACCTAACATGCTACTAAACCAAGAAAAGATGTGCACCTTTCTTCTTGGTTATCTTTGGCAAAAACTTGAGGGAGAACTTGATCTTAGAGGAGCACCTTGAAGCTTGAAATAGAGATGAACAATCTCTATGTAAATCCACCCACAATGCTCTCAAAAAGTGTTTAATATTTCGGCCTCTAAAGGAAATAGGAGGAGAATAATTTTCTCTCAAGAAAATGGAGCAAATGGAGTGCCAAATTCGTGCTTAAAATGGCCAGCCACTAAAGGCTATTTATAGATGACCAAAAGGCACACCTTTACACCAAGAAAGGTGTCTTTTAAGCCAAAGAACACTTCCTTTGGCCAAGGGTCATCTATGGTGGCGAAAATACATGTCTCTTTAGCCAAGGAACACTTCCTTTGGCCAAGAGACATGTCTTGGCCAAATGATGTGTTCTTTGGCCAAGGAACATGTCTTTTCTAACCTATGCCGAAAATACATGTCCTTTGATGCTAAAGGACATCATTCTTGGTGCTATAACCACCCCATGGCCGAATATACATGTCTCTTGATGTCAAAGGACATCATTCTTGGTGCAATAACCACCCCAACCACCTCATGGCCGAATATACATGTCTCTTGATGTCAAAGGACATCATTCTTGGTGCAATAACCACCCCAACCACCCCATGGCCGAATATACATGTCTATTCACTCAAGGAACACTTCCTTTGGATGAAAGGACATGTTCTTTTAGCCAATAGTCATCTCTTTTGATGAAGAGACATACCTTTACACAAAAGATGTGTCTCTTGGTGGTTTTGAGCTAAAAGCAAGGTGAGCTGGCACAAAGCTAGCTCACTATGCTACTTATGCACCATTGAGCTCCTCTGAGCTCCAATCAAGCTCCATGAACTAAGGTCTAGTTCCCTGAACTGACCTTGAGCTGGAGTTAGCTACTCTCAGCTGAAGTGAACTGAAGCCCAGCTACATTCAGCTACCAAAAGCTGAAGTGAGCTGACTTGAGCTGACTTGAGCTAACTTGAGCTGAAGTCCTGCTACTTTGAGCTACTTATAGCTGAAGTGAGCTGACTTGAGCTGAAGTCCAGCTACATTCAGCTACCAGAAGCTGAAGTGAGCTGACTTGAGCTGACTTGAGCTAACTTGAGCTGAAGTCCAGCTACTTTGAGCTACTTATAGCTGAAGTGAGCTGACTTGAGCTGACTTGAGCTAACTTGAGCTGACTTCCAGCTACTTTGAGCTACTTATAGCTGAAGTGAGCTGACTTGAGCTAAAGGGAGCTACTTCTAGCTGCCTTAGATAGCTGTTCAAGCTAGAGTTAGCTCAATGAGCTCAAATCCTATCTTAAAAGGATCTTGGTGCGCCAAGAATTCCAACAAACTCCCACTCGCACTAAGATGCTTTTAAGCTTCCAGCTCCCACTCAAAACAAACTCCTTAATCCTAATAGCCGAAATAATCCAAACACTTCTACATATATAGAGTTGTGGGTGCGACCTCAGGCACACACACTAAGTCTCTTCCATTGAGGTTGTTAGACTCTCAATAGAAGATTGTCCTCTCCTCATAGTTTGAACTTCTTCAAACTTTCCTTTGAACACATCAAATTCAAGTGTGTTGCTTAAACACATCAAGCTTGCTTGAACACATCAAGTTATGCCTTTCAGACCCCAGACATATGATACACTTCTTAATCACAATCAGTCTCTTTCTTAGAATTTCAACTCCTTGAAATCCATGATTGTATTAAGCATTGAGTACTCATTTCAATCACTTGTCATTCAATCTAGCATACTACTCACAGTAATATGTGGGCCCAAGATTGAATTTAGTGAACGTGTATCATCTTAATGTCTTTCCTTTTAGCTTCAACTACTTAGGTCAATGAGTTAACATGATTACCCAAAAGGAGGATACTCCAGTCTCATTTCTCTAAGACCTTCGACAACCAATCAAAGTAATCATAATTAACTCAACTTCCTAATAGCAAGCCATAGTCACTAAGAGTCTGATTCGAAGAATCTCACACTAAGCAAGAATAGAGACAACTTGCTTAAATTCTTCTCTGGTCGTATTTCATGGTCATGGAACACTTGGAAACACATCCATTAAAGTTCCATAATACACTTCTAAGGTGTTTTACTCATGTCACTCCCACTTGGAGTGATCTCCATTCCAATTGAGGAGTGTGTCATTTCTCCCTCTTAAAACACCATGAAGTGTACTCCTCTTAACATATAAAAGGAGGACATGTCAATAACCATGAAATTTCTCCATGTAAGCCTTAGCTTACATCTAACATAGGCTAGGATGTATGAATGGTCATACAAACTGAATGCACCAAAGCATTGAATCTTGATTACTCATAATCAAGGCGACCATAAAAGCTAAAGTGTCATGTGTTGGAGCATGACTCCCACTTAAATGTATCATTCACTTAAGTTTCATTTAAGTCTTTAGCCAGTCTCATCCTTAATCTTACACAAAGATCAAGGGCGAATGACTTGTGTGAGAAAGTCATCCTCTGCCTATGTTTGACATGTTCATTTGTTCGTTGTGATTCATAAAATTGAACTGAGTATTTCATAAAATAATCTGTATTATTTCAAAGAAATACATAACATGTGTGACACCAAAGAGGTGAAGTACATCCAACATTTACATTCTTCTAAGACCCATTGCTCTAACATGTCGAGCAAATACAAGTGGTGGCAATGGCTTAGTGAGAGGATCTGCCACCATCAGGTCTGTAGAAATGTACTCAATCCTAACTTCACCCTCTTCAATTGCATCCCGCACAAAGTTATATTTCATGCTAATGTGCTTGGTTTTTCCATGGTATTTGGGGTCCTTAGTATAAGCCATGGCTGCCATACTATCACTGTAGATAGTAATAGGCTTCTCAATAGAAAACCCTGGACTCCAAATTTTTAAGGAAATAACCTAGCCAAAGGGCTTCTTGTACAGCTGAGGCACATGAAATAAATTCAGCCTCCATTATGGACAATGCTGTGCAAGTTTGTTTCTTATTACACCAAGTAGTAGGCCAACCATTTAGCATGAAAAGATAACCAGATGTAGACTTGCTGGAGTCTCTATCTCCTCCCCAATCAGCATCGGAATAGCCACGTAAACCAAGGTCTTTACCTTGGTAACAAAGCCAATAATCCTTAGTACCCTTGAGGTACCTTAGGATCCTCTTGACACTCTTCCAATGCTCGAGACCAGGGTTGGAAGAATATCTTGCTAGAAGTCCAACCGCTTGGCTAATGTCTGGCCTTGTACATAACATGGCGTACATCAAGCTACCAATGGCACTTAGGTAGGGGATCTGAGCCATCTCTTCCTTCTCCTTTGGAGTCTTAGGACACAAGTCCTCTCCAATCTTGCAACCATATGCAAGAGGTGTACTCATAGGCTTTGCATTTGTTAAGTTGAACCTTACAAGAATCTTATCAATATAAGGCTCTTGAGAAAGGGCCAATAGCCTTGCCTTTCTATCCCTCAGGATCTTAACCCCTAGAATAAAGGCAGCCTCTCCCATGTCCTTCATGTCAAAGGTGGAAGACAACCATCCCTTGATGGTACTTAACAATGCAAGCCCATTACTTGCAATCAGTATATCATCTACATATAGAGTCAATACTGCAAAACTAGACCCAGAAGAGTACAAGTATACACAATGGTCTTCATGCATCATCACAAAGCCATAGCTTGTGATTGCATGGTGAAACTTCAAGTACCACTATCTTGAAGCTTGCTTAAGACCATAGATAGACTTCTTCAGTCTACATACCTTGTCCTCTTGACCCTTTTGGACAAACCCCTCAGGTTGTCTCATATATATTTCCTCACTCAAATCACCATTGAGAAAGGCGGTCTTTACATCCATTTGATGTAACTCTAGTTCCAGATTTGCCACGATGGCAAGTAATATCCTAATGGAAGTGAATTTTATAACAGGAGAGAAGGTGTCTTTGAAATCAACACCCTCCTTCTGTGTAAAACCCTTGGCCACCAAACGGGCCTTGTATCTTTCGATACTTCCATCAGAGTTCACCTTGATCTTGAGAACCCACTTGTTCCCAATTGCCTTACGGCCTGGAGGAAGATCACTTAGCTCCCAAACCCCATTGAGAT
This sequence comes from Aquilaria sinensis, assembly GCA_005392925.1. Classification (NCBI taxonomy): domain Eukaryota; kingdom Viridiplantae; phylum Streptophyta; class Magnoliopsida; order Malvales; family Thymelaeaceae; genus Aquilaria; species Aquilaria sinensis. Next base: position 33,542 of record SMDT01002211.1, on the reverse strand, counting down.
GCATTGAATGCAACTCATCCTTCATTGCATTTAGCCACTCTTCCCTCTGTGCACCCTCAAGAGCCTCCTTAATGTTACTTGGCTCATCTATCTCAGATGCAACCAAATTTGCCTCACTATCCAAGATCCACCATTCTTTAGGTGGTCCAAATTTCCTCATTGATCTTCTCAATGTAGGCTGAGATGGAGGCAACTCATGCTCCATCTCTTGAGGCTCAACATTTTGCTCTTGAGTATCCTCAACTCCCTCTTGAACAAAACCTTCCTCTTGGAGGTCTTGCTCATGTTGGTCCACAACAACAGGCATTTCTGGAGCCATTGCTCCATGTGGTTGAGGTACTCCCTCTAGAGTAGGTGCATGTGTCCCAGGTGTCCTTATGACACTTGGTTGATCCTCATCTAGGATCTGGCTTAATGAGGTTAAGTCACCACATTCACCAACTTTGGGGAACTCATCCTCCACAAAGTTAGCATTCCTTGCATCAAAGATGTTCCCAGTTTTGTGACTTATATCCAAGAACACATAACCCCTAGATTGTTCAGCATAACCAAGGAAGGCACACCTCCTCCCTCTTGGACCCAACTTTCCCAAAGGGTGGTCCGTTATGTGAACATAAGCTAAACAACCCCAAGGGCATAAATAGCTTAGGTTAGGAGTTTTCTTCTTCCATAACTCATATGGAGAAGAGTTCACATTCTTGGTGGGTACTCTATTAAGGACATGAACTGCACACAGCAGTGCATCACTCCAATAAGTGATGTCTAAATTGGCCTTTGCCATCATGGAACGTACCATGTCCATAAGAGTTCTATTCTTCCTCTCAGACACTCCATTCTGTTGGGGTGTCCAAGGAAGAGTGAACTCCCTCTCAATACCCTTCAAGTCACAAAATGCCTTGAATGCATTTGATGTATACTCTCCACCCCTATCTGTCCTCAAGGACTTAACCTTCTTACCTACTTGGTTCTCAACCAAGTGCACATACTTCTCAAAGCATGCCAAGGCCTCTGCCTTGTTTCTCAGTAAGTAGATGTGGGTGAATCGAGTATAATCATCTGTGAAAGTGATGAAGTACTTGAATCCATTTCTGGATTCAACCCTCATTGGCCCACACAGGTCAGAGTGAACTAAACTTAGTGCCTCACTTCTCCTAGTTGCTTTGCCAAAAGGCTTTCTTGTGGCTTTGCCCTCTAGGCATGATTGGCAACTTGGAAGGACAACCTTGGTCAAGGAACCTAGCAAGCCACTCTTGGCTAGCTTGTCCATTCTATCTTGACCAATATGACCCAACCTCTCATGCCATCTCATTTCATTTGTGACCTCTGTCACATAGCAACTAGGACTTGCAACAGAATGGTCAGTTGGCTTTAACTCATAAAGCCCATTATTAACTGAACAAGTGCACACTATCTGATTATCTTTAATAATAGACACACTATTATTAAAGAAATTAAAGCAATAATTGTACTTCAACATACAACTTATAGAAATCAAATTTCTACAAATGTTTGGTACATACAATACATCTATTAGATACAAATATCCAATATCTATAGGAATTCTACATGTTCCTATGCCTTCTACTTCCAGCCTGGCATCATTCCCCACTGAAACGTGCTTAGCTCCTTTTGAGAGCTTCCTGTAGGCCACAAACCAGGACCTGTCCCGGGCTATGTGGTCTGTTGCTCCCGAGTCTACAATCCACAAAGAATTGCACTCAGTTAGTAATGTACATGACACAACATGTACAATGGAAGTAGAATGGTATGTATGTACCTTGGGTGGACCCTTGTGATGGCCAGGAGCCTCATCGTTTATAGTCATAGTGACTAGTGGAGGGACTTCTGGGAGGAAGAACGCCTGGTGGACTGGACAGCCCAAGGGAGAGTGCCTGAAAGCTCAGAAACAAAAGGTTAGGAGGCCCCCGGAGTGTTTTTCCGGGGGGGGAGCCTCCGACGCCCAAGTCAGTGGTGGCTGAGAGAAAGGCAGAGAAAAGAGCACAAAGGGCTGAGGAGTTTTGCCTGGTAACGGGAGCCGTATTTTGCCAGCCAACCAACCTCCTGTCTGGTATTAACTCCTGGTATTTATAGGAGTGCCTAGCCCGTTCAGATCGTGACACGTGTTCGGTCGGACGTTCCTGACTTTCTGGGCATAGGAGACAGATAGTAGGTTACCTTGAGCCATGTGCTGAGACGGGCCATGATGTGATTTTGATGGCGTCAGCGTGGCAGTGCGCCTTTTGAGGCGGATTGTGGCGTCTGTGAATGGATGTGTCAGAGGCTTCCTTAAATGCTTCCATAAATACTCCTGCCGTACTCCCGAGGTCCCTGGGTGAGGTCGTCCTTTGGTACGGACAGAGCCTCTTCGGGAAACAAGCCCTCAGTTCGGGGGTTCCCAGCTTCAGGGAGTTCCGCCTTCGGGGATATCGTGTTCGGCTCGCTATGTTTGGTGCCACTTTTCCGAAGGCGATCTGTTCACGACCCTGGGGGGGGGGAGTAGTAGTCCTGGCGTGCCGGGCTCGGAGCTCTTCGGCTATCTCCCGAGGTGCATGATCACACCTTTTCTCGGGTAGCGCCAGCTTCTTCTGGCCATTCTTGTGGCAGGGAGTTCGGCCAGATAGAGGCGATAGCGTTTGGCTATCACATGCCCCCCTTTGGAAAGCCGAAGGAAGACTTCGGTTTTGCATCTCTTTCCGAGGTCGTCTATGGGAGTCTTTTTGGAAGCATAACCTGTTCCGAGGATGTGCCTTTTGCCCGAAGATCACGGGCTCTTCGGTCTTGGCCATTTCTTTGGCGTCCTCGAGGCGGAGTCTGCTTTTTGTTTCTGCAGGTCTGTTCGGCCAAGCGTGTCAGTCTGAGCGGCGCGTCCCAGTTTTCCAGGGATGTCAGAAGACGTGTCCCAGCTTTCAAGGGACGTTTGGAGGACGTGTCCCCCATTTTTGCGCAGCAGTTGACACGTGGCGCTTTGCCATTGGAGGAGAGTCACGTCGGTTACAGAGGGCGCGCCTTTTCAAGTGCAGAGAGCAGTTACGGCGTCGGTTCGCCTCCAAAGGGTACTTATGACGATGTTTCGGTTACCCACCTCTGGCTTATAAATAGCCCATTTCATCATAAGTTCCTTTTTTGCTTACGCTTTTGCTCTTTTCTCTGCTTTGCCTCTGTTCTTGCATTTTTCTTGCTTTCTGTGGCGGAGCTTCCTTAATCAGAGCCTTTTTTCCAGCCAACTTTCACGACGGCGTCCTCAGATTTTGGCAAATCTTTCGGTGGGTTTTTGTTTTTCAGCGCGTTTTGATCCCTGTGTTCTTCTGAGTTTTTCTCTGGAAACTGTTTTCTTCCGTTTTCAAACTCATTTTCATGTCGAAAATGCCCATTCCTGAGAGCTGGCAGCCTCTTTTAGCCCATCCTTGTTGCACCACCCCTGCAAAGTTAGAGAGGTGGAAGAAAAAATTCTTTCTTTCCTCTTACGCCATTACTAGGCTGCCTCGTTCTAGCCATTATGCTTTTTCAAACCATAGTAAGGAGGTTACCGTTTTCCGAGCCCAGCTGAAGGCCGGTCTTCGGTATCCTCCCCCAAAGATGGTGTGCGAGTTCTGCAAATTTCATGGCATTGCTGTGAACCAGCTTCCCCCGAACTCGTTCTGCTATTTTAACGCCTACCTCTGCATGTGTGGCATCTTCGGGATAGAACCCCATTTCATAATCTTTATGCAGTACTACAAGGTCTCTGTGGTCCCGAAGGGTGGCTTCTATTTCATGCTACCTCGGGGATCCGGGAGCAAGAAATTCATGTTCACCTTCGCCACTAAGGATAGCTGGCGGGGGTGGCAACTGGCGGGGGTGGCAACAGAAGTTCTTCTTTATGAAGATGGCTGAGGCCTGGTCGTACGTTCTGACCAAATGGGCTCAGGGAACACTGGATGCGGACGTTGGTGATCCGAGGATGCTGCTGACCCCAGAGTTGGCTCCCGTGTTCCCGGATTTCGACGCCCGCATTCGGGCTGTCTCTGACTGGGATCCCGAGGTCTCTCCGCGTGCCCTTTACCCTTTTCCAATCAACTGGAAGTTGAAGACCGAAGACGTCCTTCGGGAACTGAAGGTGGTAAAGGAGCACCAGACTGACCTCGGGATGCCAACTCCTGCCATCGCCGGGAAAGATTCCTGGTTGGTCAAGCTTCTTAAGGAGGAGATTTCTTTCGAAACGCTTGCCGAAAGTGAGTTATCTTCTACTCCTTTGCTGTTTTTTCCTTGGACTTACGCTGATGTTTCTCTCCTTTTTCAGAGATGGGCGACGACACTGTCGCCTATTACAAGTCCCTCTTCTCCGGCCAAGTGGAGAAGGACGATCAAACGAAGAAGGCGGCTTCCCGAAGGCGGAAGTCTACTGGCGCGGGTCCTTCGAGGAAACGGGCAAAGAGAGCTACTCAGGTTCCTCTAGAAGAAATACCCGAGGAGACTGCCGAGGAGCCTGGGACAGCCGAGGTTCCGGCGTCTGAGGCTGCTGCTTCCGAGGTTCCTCCAACCGACGTCCCTCCTCAAAGTCTTACTGCATCGCAGGCCCTCCTTGATGTAGTGGTAGAAGTACCTTCTGCCGAGGAGCGGCGCAAGCGGAAGGGTAAGGGCATTTTGGCCGAGGAGGCCGAGGACTCCGAGGACAATGTTGCCGAGGTCCCACCAGGTTTGTTTCCAGACAAAGTGTACTTCCTTTGTTTTTTCTGGAATTGCCTTTGTCTCTGACCTGTTTTTCTTTTTCGCCCTGCAGGGGAGTTACTTACCCCGAACTGGGCGGCCGAACACGCGGAGGCGAGGGCCCGTCGCGACGCCAAAGTCCCGCAAGGGAAGATACCAAAGGAGCCTTTCTGGACATTCACGGAGGACATGAACTTGTACTCCGAGGACTGTCCTGAAATGGTGAAGCAGATTTCGAAGGGGGTGCTCACCGAGGCCTCCTTCAAGGCTATAGCGGCGGCCCATCTAGGGGATAACACCCTTGCCGCAAAGATCACCGAGCATGCTGCTCAGGTATATCCTTCACAACTCTTCCCCTTCAATTTTTTCCTAAGTGTTTGGCTCTTACTGACCTTGCGTTTTATCTCCTTTGCAGCTGCTGGGGTACGCCGGCTTTCTCCGAGTTCGGGTAGCCAGGCAGACGGCATTCCGAGCTTCGGCCTCAGAGGCCCTAGAAAAGGCGAAAGCGACGTGCTCGGAATTGACCGCCAAGAACCAGCAGCTGGCAGATGCTGCGAAGGAGGAAGCTGCCACCCTTCGGGAGGAGTTCCGAAAGGAGAAGGAAGTTTTGATGGCGGACTCCTCCCTGAAGATTGCCGACCTCCGCAATCATGTGGCGGGGCTGCGCGCTGCAAACCAAGACCTTCTCCAAGACAAGGCAAAAAAAGAGAGAATATCATAGTCACACTCTTGTCTGAGAAGAAAACCCTTCAAGCCGAGGTCCAGTCTTTGAAGAAGGAGCCGAAGGGGGAGGAGCGGATAAAGGTGCTGGAAGAGGAGGTCGGGGATCTGAAGGACGAGCTTGACGACCTTGAGCTTAAGAAGAACAAGTCTGATCAAATGAACAAGGTCGCGTTTTAGGACGGCTTCTGCCTCGCTCGGCACCAGGTTCTCCAAAGGTTCCCAGGTCTGGACCTCTCTTTTCTAGAGGGTCTAAACATTCCTGGGGGACCTCCGTGGAAATGGTCCAAGATCGAAATTCTGAAGCTTCCTCCAATTCCAGCGCGGAAGGTGGCGGAAAAGGGTGGACAAACGAGTGGCTCTCAGGACGCCGCGAACCCTTAGGCTTCTTTAGGGCCCCTTTTCCTTCCCTTCTTTTTTGTACTCCTTCTTCGGGCACTTCTTTATTGTAAGGCAGCTTTGCTCTTAACGGAGATTTTTTGGCTAAGTGTTTCTTCAAGTTTCTTTATTTCCATTGTCCCGAACACGTTCGCTCAAGAGACTTCGGAAAACCTGCGATCAAAGAAACTTTTTTACCTTCCTTTGTCCCGAGTACGTTTTACTCGAGAGACATTCTGGAAAGTCTGAGAAAATTTGACTAAGTCTTTTTTGCAGGCTTTTTGCATTTCCAATTTTTCCCGAACATGATTGCTCAAGGGACTTCGGCAAACCTTTAGTCAAAAATTTTTGTTTTTCCAGTTGTCCCGAGCATGTTTGCTCAAGGGACTTCGGAAAACCATCCGCGAGATTTCACTTTCCATTTTCCCGAGCACGTTCGCTCAAGGGAGCTCGGGAAATTATCTCAGCGTTGGCTACGGCGAGTACTTCTGCGAGATTTTTGTTTTCCATCTTTCTCGAGGGTGGCGGCTCAAAGGACTTTGGAAAGCCATATCTACGCTTTATCATGGCGAGCATCTTTCACGGAATATTGTTCATTTCTGCACTTAAGAAGTTTTCTTAAAATACTACTATATATTTAGAACATTTTTTTGTTCAACATACCTCCTCCGCTCAACCTTAAGCGTAGAATTTTTTCAAGGCGCCCGAGTGCCAATTGCTCTTCAATTCTATGCCTTCGACGTCGCCAAGCTTGTACACGCCTTTTCGTTGTTTCGGCGAGGGCCAGATAGGGTCCTTCCAAGTTTGCGCCAAGTACGCCATGGGATGGCCTTCGGGGTGCGAAGTCGGCCTTTCGGAGAACGAGGTCTCCCTTCTTGATTTCTTTTGGCCTGGCCCGTAAGTTTATAGCCACGGCCACTCTTTGTTGGTAAGCTTTTCTTCTCAGCTCGACTATTTCTCTGTGTTCGGCCACCAGATCGAGATTGGTTCTTAGGCCGAGGTCGTTACCACCTTCATCAAATACTTGCACCCGAACCGAAGGTCGAACTATCTCTATTGGGATAATGGCCTCCGTTTCGGAGATGAGTGGGAAAGGAGTTTCCCCTGTGGCTCTTCGGGGTGTCGTTTGGTAGCTCCATAATATACTTTGGAGTTCTCCCAGCCAATTCCCCTTGGCTTCCCCCAATCTCTATTTCAGGCCATCTTTTATGGTCCTATTTGATACTTCCCCCTGCCCGTTGCTTTGGGGGTGAGCTACTGGGCGAAGTGCATCTTTCATTCCGAGGTCGCTGGTGAATTCTTGGAATCCTTTGTCTATGAACAGGGATCCATTATCAGCCACTAGTAAACCTGCATACGATGTTCTTCCATACGAAGTTTTGCACTTCTTTTGCCGAGATAGTTGCTAGTGGTTCTGCCTCTACCCATTTTGAGAAATAGTCCACTGCTACCACGCAGAATTTCACGCCTCTGGGTACTGCGGGGAGTGGCCCAATAGGGTCTATGCCCCAGACTTCAAAGGGCCAAGGATAGTCTGCCGAGGTTACTATTTGTGAGGGTGCCCTCTGGATTTTTGCATGTCTCTGGCAACTACCGCACTTTCGGTCGAACTGTCTTTCGTCCTTTCCCAGGGTAGGCCAGGAGTAGCCTTTGGCGGAGTATCACTGCTGCAAGGGCATCAGTTCCAATGTGTGAACCATACATGCCTTCATGAACTTCCTCAAGGACCATTTCAGTGTCCTCTTCATCCACACATTTTTGCAGCGGATTCGCATATCCCTGTCGGTATAACTCTTCGCCAATCAGGAAGAATCTTCCGGAGCGTCTTCGCAGTCCTGCAGCATCGCCGGGGTCTTCGGGGAGCAAATTCTCTGCGAGGTATCTTTTGATTGGGTCTTTCCACCCTGCTCCCGAGGTCGTCATGCTTAGCACTGAGATGCTCGGATGGTCCAGCACCTCGGTATACATATTTTTTGACTTCGTCAAGCAATCTGCCTCAGTGTTATTCCTCCGAGGTACATTTTCGATTCGTACGGCGTCAAACTCCCGAATGAGCTTTGTTACCAACTCATGGTATTTCGCTAGGGTCGGGTCTTTCGCGCCATAGTCCCCTGCCATTTGCCGGACCACCAGCTGGGAATCATTATGGGCTTTCAAGTTTCTCACGCCAATTTTTCTGGCCAGGCGTAATCCTACTATCAGGGCCTCATACTCGGCCATGTTTTTGGTGGCGTTGAAACTGAACTTGATGGCCTTCATTACTTCTAGGCCTTCGTTACTTCTAGGCATTCGGGGCCTCTGATAATTACTCCAGCTCCCTGGTGTTCGGATCCTGAGGCTCCATCTACGTGCAAGGTCCATTCTGGCTCACCCTCTTTTGGATCTGAATGGCTCTCCTCAGTGATGGGTATTTCGGCGATAAAATATGCCAGTGCTTGAGCTTTTATGGCCTTCCGAGGCTCATACGTGATTTCGTGTTCGCCCAGCTCTATGCACCACTTGGAGAGCCTTCCCGAATGATCATCCCTCTTCATGACATCCCGTAGCGGCAGACTACTTCGGACGATGATGGGGTGAGCCTGAAAGTATGGCCGCAGCCTTCTCACTGCAAGCACTAAGGCATATATAGCTTTTTAAAGCAAAGGGTACCTGACTCCGGTGCCATGCAGGGACTTGCTGACATAGTAGACCGGCCATTGCTTTGGCCCTTCTTCTTTCACAAGGACCGAGCTCACAGCTTTTTCTGTGACGGCGAGGTAGAGTACGAGGGGCTCTTCCTCCCGAGGTTGTCGCAGAGTCGGCAGGCTGGCCAGGTAGACTTTGAGTTCTTCCCAGGCCTTTTGGCAATCTTCATCCCAAGGATGATCATTCCTTCCGAGGTCGCCTTCCATTTTTGCTGCCTTTGTGAGGATTTTGAAGAAGGGTCGACACCTATCTCCGTACCTGGAAATAAACCTGCTCAGAGAGGTTATTCTTCCGGTGAGTCTCTGCACATCTTTGACTGTGGCAGGAGTTCGGAATCTCAAGCAGAGCCTCAATCTTCTCGGGGTTAGCATCGATGCCTCTTTCGGATACCATGCACCCAAGGAATTTTCCCGAGGTCACCCCGAAGATGCACTTCTCAGGATTAAGGCGGATCCCGAAGGCTCTGAGCTTTTGGAAGGTTTCCTCTAAATCTGCAACGTGGTAGCCGGGCAGCTTGCTCTTGATTGTCCCCATTTGGTCTTTGAAGACCTTGTTCATCAACCTCTGGTAGGTGGCTCCTGCATTTTTGAGCCCGAAGGGCATCCTGATATAGTAATATGTTCCTCCCTCGGTGATGAAGGCAGTCTTCTCTTCATCTTCGGGGTTCATCCTTATCTGATGGTAGCCACTGAGGGCGTCTAGGAAACTTAGGAGCCCATACTCAGCAGTTGAATCTACCAGTTGATCTATTGGCGGCAGAGGGTATGAGTCTTTTGGGCAAGCATCGTTCAAGTTTCTGAAGTCGATGCACATCCGGAGTTTTGCTGCTACCTTCTTTCGTGGCAATGACCATGTTGCTCAACCATTCGGGGTACTTGACCTCCCTGATAACTTCAGCATCTAGGAGATGCTGGACTTCGGTTTCGACAAAGTTGCTTTTGTGGGATGAGATGCTTCGTTTCTTTTGCCAGACAGGCCTTGCTTCCGGGCTTACTTTGAGGCTGTGCTGTATTATGCCAGGGTTTACCCCCGGCATATCTTTTGGCGAGTAGGCAAACAGATCTTTATTTTCTAGCAAAAAGGATACAAGATTTTCCTTGTCACCTTCGGCCAAGCTCTTCCCTATTCGGGTAGATTGACCTGGGACAAGCTCTACTGCTTCCGTTTCTGCTTTGGCGAGATCTTCTTCTTTGCCTTTTTCTAGCGCCTTTGCCTCCATCGTTTGCGCGAGGTTGCTCGCCGGAGCTTTTCGTTTTTTTACAAACACCTTTCTTACCTCGGCTTGGTCTAGGAAGACCTCTGCATCTCCATCCTTGGTCGCGAATGTGACAGTCAAGTACTTCACATCAGGGCGAATATGCAGGTTCCCCATTGTCTGTCTTCCAAGGATGACGTTGTACGAGGATGGGACGTCCATGACGATGAATCTCGCCATTGTGGATGCGTACAATTCAGCTGCTCCTCTTACCGAAGTCCCTTTCATCGTCAACGGGAGATCGATCTATCCGAGGTCGTGGAGTTCGGATGGTCCAACCCCAAAAGTGGGCGAGGTGACAGGCTTTAGTTCGCTGCTGGAGATGCCCAAACTCGACAGCAGGTGTGAGAATAAGACGTCAGCTTTTAAGCCATCATCAAGCAACACTTTTTCGACGCCTCAGTTCCCTATCCTTGCCGTGATCAGCAGCGGATCATCGTGGGGGAAGACGACGGTGGAGCTATCTTTGCGAGCCAGTTTCTTTGATGGACTTTGATACTCCATGACTGCAATTTCTCTGGCTTTCCGCTTTCTTTCCGAGGATGGTAGCCCCGTGATGATGGTTTGGATAACCCCTGCTAGAGGTGGAGGGCGCGTTTTTGGACTTCGGTTTTTCCGCCTGTCGGAGTCATAGTCCTCATCTTCGGCCCTTTCTTCCTCCATTTTTCTGCCTTTCGGGGGTGACATCCTCAGGTATTTTCGAAGTTGGCCCTGTTTTATCAGCGACTCTATGTACTTCTTTAGCTGGAAGCAATCTTCGGTGTCATGGCCGTGGTCGCGATGAAACTGGCAGAACTTCTTGTCATTCTTTTTGTTATCGGCGGCCATGGCCCTTGGCCGCCGAATTTGCTTCCCCTGCCTTTCCAGCGCCATGAGAATGTTGGTCCGTGTAGTGCTCAATGGTGTGAAACTTTGGGGTTCCCTTCCCCGCATTCTCCGAGGTCGTCCTGCCTGTTCGGTAGGATGCCGAGCTTGTTGACTGGACCCTTTGACGTGGTGATGATCAGATTCTGGCCCAGCCATCCTCAGTTCCTCGACTGTCATGTGTTGCTCCGCCCTATGGTAAAATTCTCCGAGGGTCTCCGGGGGGTCATTTGAGAACTCATAGAACAGCTGTGAGTCTCGCCGAAAGCCCCGTGTCATGGCGAGAATGCGGATTTCGGGCCGGAAGTCTAGGACGCTCAGAGCTTCTCTGTTGAATCTTTCGACATAGTCTCGGATGGTTTCTCCGTTCCTCTGCTCTATGTCGAACATCTGTACAGGCATCTTCGCAGTAGGTCTGCTCCCAATGAACTGCTGGGTGAAGGCTGTGGACAACTCCCGGAACTCAGTAATGGTCCCTGGGGGCAAGGAATTGTACCACGCCGTGGTTGGCCCTGTGAGGGTGACTTCGAAGCACTTGCACATGGTAACATCATCAGCACCGTGTATTATCATGCTCCGTCTGTACTTCGTCAGGTGGGCCTGCGGATCAGTACGACCATCATAAATTTCCAACCGAGGTACTCTGAACTCGCCTGGCATGGCTGCCTTAACGACGGCCTGAGTGAAAGGGGAGTCACCTTCGCAGGATGTTCCCGAGGGTCTGGCCCAAACGGATTTTCTGGCCACTTGTTTTTCCACTCTGTCCAGCCGTGCTAGTATCTTCTCCATGAGCACTGTGGCGCTAGGGCCTTCTTCAGGGAATGAAGATCGTCGGCGCCTCTTCGGGGGGCGAGTTCGGCGCTGAGGGGACAAGGACCTCGCCTCAGGCGACGAACTGCTTCGCTGTGAGACTCTCAGTCGCTTGGACCTGGTTTGTCCCACAGAACGTTTCCCGAGGGCTATAATTTCTGTGGATGATTCTTCGCGAGGGTCTCCACTCCCCAAACTGCGATGTGTAGACTTGGGACTCCTCTCCCGAGGGCGTGTCACTGAGGGGGGTCTCTGGGCCTGTGCTTGCTGCGGCCACCTTCGGCCGATCTGCTGTGTCACTTCAGACACGACCGAACGCTGAAAGTCCCTCAAGAAACTCATGGTGACTACCAGAGGGCGGTCTTCCTCGGGCGCAGAAGTCCCTGGGAGTGTTTGCTTAGCAACCGGTTGTATCTCAGGCGCAGACGGGGACCTCGGGAGTCCCTTGTCCTTAGAACGCCGAGTCTTAACGACGGCGATCTCAGAGCGGGTTCCCACAGACGGCGCCAAATGATGGCTAGGGGCCTCATCGTTTATAGTCATGGTGACTGGTGGAGGGACTTCTGGGAGGAAGAACGCCTGGTGGACTGGACAGCCCAAAGGAGAGTGCCTGAAAGCTCAGAAACAAAAGGTTAGGAGGCCCCCGGAGTGTTTTTCCGGGGGGGAGCCTCCGACGCCCAAGTCAGTGGTGGCCGAGAGAAAGGCAGAAAAAATAGCACAAAGGGCTGATGAGTTTTGCCTGGTAATGGGAGCCGTATTTCGCCAGCTAACCAACCTCTTGTCTGGTACTAACTCCTGGTATTTATAAGAGTGCCTAGCCCGTTCAGATCACGACACGTGTTCGGTCGGACGTTCCTGACTTTCTGGGCATAGGAGACAGATAGTAGGTTACCTTGAGCCATGTGCTGAGACGGGCCATGATGTGATTTTGATGGCGTCAGCGTGGCAGAGCGCCTTTTGAGGCGGATTGTGGCGTCTGTGATTGGATGTGTCAGAGGCTTCCTTAAATGCTTCCATAAATCTCCTGCCGTACTCCCGAGGTCCCTGGGTGAGGTCGTCCTTTGGTACGGACAGAGCCTCTTCGGGAAACAAGCCCTGAGCTCGGGGGTTCCCAGCTTCAGGGAGTTCCGCCTTCGGGGATATCGTGTTCGGCTCGCTATGTTTGGTGCCGCTTTTCCGAAGGCGATCTGTTCACAACCCTGGGGGGGCGAGTAGTGTCCTGACGTGCTGGGCTCGGAGCTCTTCGGCTATCTCCCGAGGTGCCTGATCACACCTTTTCTCGGGTAGCGCCAGCTTCTTCTGGCCATTCTTGTGGCAGGGAGTTCGGCCAGATAGAGGCGATAGCGTTCGGCTATCACCTTGCCCTTCCCTGGCCCTCCTTTGCCACCACTCTTCTTCCATCCCTTCTGGATAGAAGATGAGGCAACATATGCCCTAGAATGGTCCTTGAGGGCCATTACTTCAGCCTCAAGGAGAAGGTGACGAGCAATGTCATCAAATGACATTATTTGAGGGTTATGGCGTAAGTTGACCTTCATCAACTGCCATTCCTCATCGGGCAAGGAACGGATTATTGCTTGCACTTGTTGCTCATCAGTGAGCACATGCCCTGCTGTCTTGAGCTGGTGGATCATGCGTGACATCTCACGCAAGTGAGCACTCATAGAGTGATCAGCACGCTTCACATAATTCTCAAACCTGAGAATCATTGAGCGTTGTTTCTCTACAGAAATATCTCCATACTTGGCCTTGACTGAGTCCCATATGGCCTTAGCCCCCTCAAGCATGGAGAATTCCACCATAATCTCATCCACCATAGTGGAAAGGAGAGTGACTCTACACATAGAGTTCTTCTTTAGGAATGCCTCATAGGCAGTCCTATCCTGTCCCTCAGCAGGAGGCATGATCTCTTGAGTGAGCACATCAAGAGTATCTTGTTCAGTTAAAATGAATTTGACCTTCTGTTGCCAAATTGAATAGTTTTCACCATCCAATTTGAGGTCACGGTTTAATTCTGCAACTATATTCTTACAAGCCATCTACATTGATGCAATTCACATGTTTTAGTTCAATTTACACAACAAGACTCAACAAAGCAACATGTGTATGAAACAACTTCTAACATGCTCATATATGGCAAAAGAGATGCATATAGCATTCAATTAGAAATACACAAACATGCCTTCATTGCTCCATACACATATCCTTCATTAGCCTTATCACAATCATACACATATGTATGATCCTAAATCATGCTCACTATATGCAACATATACATGTTCATGACCTAGGCTCTGATACCAATTGAAGATTTCAGGATCTTATGATAACATACTTTTATGTTATCTACTCATGTATATGCCACATGCATATTTGTTCATTTGAATTCAACATGGATATAGGCATGCATAACATGTTATATAACATATCAAGATCACATACATGTTGTGTTAAATAAATCCTAGCATGCTACTAAGAATATACATAAGAAATGAAACCTAACATGCTACTAAACCAAGAAAAGATGTGCACCTTTCTTCTTGGTTATCTTTGGCGAAAACTTGAGGGAGAACTTGATCTTAGAGGAGCACCTTGAAGCTTGAAATAGAGATGAACAATCTCTATGTAAATCCACCCACAATGCTCTCAAGAAGTGTTTAATATTTCGGCCTCTAAAGGAAATAGGAGGAGAACAATTTTCTCTCAAGAAAATGGAGCAAATGGAGTGCCAAATTCGTGCTTAAAATGGCCAGCCACTAAAGGCTATTTATAGATGACCAAAAGGCACACCTTTACACCAAGAAAGGTGTCTTTTAAGCCAAAGAACACTTCCTTTGGCTAAGGGTCATGTATGGTGGCGAAAATACATGTCTTTTAGCCAAGGAACACTTCCTTTGGCCTATAACCACCCCATAACTACCTTATGGCGAAAATACATGTCTTTTAGCCAAGGAACACTTCCTTTGGCCTATAACCACCCCATAACTACCTTATGGCTGAATATACATGTCCCTTGAAGTCATAGGACATCACTCTTGGTGCAATAACCACCCCAACCACCCTCATGGCCGAATATACATGTCTTTTCACTCAAGGAACACTTCCTTTGGATGAAAAGACATGTTCTTTTAGCCAATAGTCATCTCTTTTGATGAAGAGACATACCTTTACACAAAAGATGTGTCTCTTGGTGGTTTTGAGCTAAAAGCAAGGTGAGCTGGCACAAAGCTAGCTCACTATGCTACTTATGCACCATTGAGCTCCTCTGAGCTCCAATCAAGCTCCATGAACTAAGGTCTAGTTCCCTGAACTGACCTTGAGCTGGAGTTAGCTACTCTCAGCTGAAGTGAACTGAAGTCCAGCTACATTCAGCTACCAAAAGCTGAAGTGAGCTGACTTGAGCTGACTTGAGCTAACTTGAGCTGAAGTCCAGCTACTTTGAGCTACTTATAGCTGAAGTGAGCTGACTTGAGCTGAAGTCCAGCTACATTCAGCTACCAGAAGCTGAAGTGAGCTGACTTGAGCTGACTTGAGCTAACTTGAGCTGAAGTCCAGCTACTTTGAGCTACTTATAGCTGAAGTGAGCTGACTTGAGCTAAAGGGAGCTACTTTTAGCTGCCTTAAATAGCTGTTCAAGCTAGAGTTAGCTCAATGAGCTCAAATCCTATCTTAAAAGGATCTTGGTGCGCCAAGAATTCCAACATTTAACCCTTTCACCCATTTTTCATCCTTATCATCCCCAAACAGTCTAGCTCACTTTATTCTCTTCGTCTTCCCATTTAGCATGTCCTAAACCATCAAAACAAAAGAACTCACCAAAAGAATGAAACAAAAATAAGAAAAAAAGAGCTTGTAAGAAAGAAATCAAGGAGAGAGTATGTTTCTTATAAGGGAGGGCTTAGGAGTTTGGTTTCTTTACTCTCCAAGAGGTGGCCACGGTTTTAGACTGTTTATTTTGAGTTGAGAAACTTTAATTTACTAGACCTTGGTTTCCTCTTCTTTAAACAACAACCTTTTTGCTCATAAAAACCCTTGGTTGTCAAGCTTAAGCTTGGTGAGAGGCAGGAGAATTGTGGAGCTTCGAAAAGGAGTTTTGGTTCGAGCTTTTCTACCAAGGTGAGGAGGTTACTTTAGTTTGTTTGTGTGCAGTAAAAAAACATTGCCCCTAGGCTAAAAATTGTTGATTGGTCAAGTGGTTATTTTACTATGTAGTTAAGGGACTCCAAGAAGACTAGGAAATGACTCTTGGTGCTTGAAAGTTGAGCTTGCAAGGTGGTGATCTACAAAAGGGTAAGGTGTTCCAGCCTTTCTCTCTTTGGTAAGCTTTTTCCATGTTTAAGCTTTTTAAAAGCTAGGACAAATGGTAGGGCAAAAAAGGCACAGGGTGACCAGTAGAGCCAAAGAGGGCTCATGTGGCACTAAGGTTAGACTTAGCTCCTAGTTTTGGGCAATAAGTGGTGTCCTTGGTGCATGGGCTATAAAATGGTGTATAGATCAAGCATTGGGTGCTATGTAGATGAGTGTGGCTGAACCTTCAAGGTTTAGTAAGCACAAGAAAAGTGTGCCTCAGTTTGAGTGTGTAGGTGTTGTGATTGAGCTCAATGGCTCGGTATGTGGTTGTGCGTGTATGGCATGGGCTCCTAGATGCATGAGGATTTTTGGTGCCTAGGAGCATGGTGAGTTGGGTGTGACAACATGCACATGCGTGCGCCCAAGGGGTCATGCAATCGTATGTGCCTAAGGGGCTCCTGATGGCACACCTAGGGGTACGCGTGGGCATATGCCTACGGGCTCGTGGTTGTGCACACCTAGGAGGTCGTATGGGCATGCCCTAGGGGTTTGTTTTCCATGTGGGCCTTGGGTTATGCTTTGGGCATATCCTATATGGGGGAGCCCGCAGTAGAAACCCTAGGGCCCAAATGGCACTCAAGCATACTAACTGACTTGGGCCATAAATAAGCACACACATTGGCCCAATGGGGCATAGGTACCAAGAAAAGAAAAAATACATTTAAGGGCACTAGGACACACATCAATTTAGTTTAAATTCTATTGCATACAATAAGAGAGTTTTTGAGCTAGCAAAAGCTAGCAAGCTCAAGGGCAAATGCAAGGATGTATGCTCAAGAGCAAAAATGTACCAATGAATATTTTGTTTGTTTGTTGTTTGTTTGCTTGTGTGAGAAGTATGAGGAGTCATGCACCAAAAGGGGCATGATATGATGATCATTATATAATACTCCACACCATATAAGCTCATGGCACGCTCATATAGTTTATGGGTAAGGTTTATTCATGCATGGCAATGTGTGCATATGGTCCATTATATGTGATATTGCTATGTATTGTTTGTTTTAGAATGTCTTACTAAGTATTTATATATTTACCCTTATTATTAATGTGCAGATAGCATTGTCTATGATACAAATAATCCACAGTGATTATTTGATATTTGTTTGTGATAGCCAAAAGGCTATCGCCTCCCCCAGTATGAATTTCCCCGAAGGTTTGTCCGGGGAGCCTGACGTAGCTCGGAAAGAAGCATTGCCACAGACCTCGGCAGAAGCGAAATCGAGCATGATGAAGTAAGCACTTCGGCTGAAACACTAGGTTATCTAAATGTGTCGCTGACTCTCTCGGGGAACCGAACATATCGCCTTCGGGAGAAAAGAACCAGCTACTGAAAGAAGGAGAGACTCTCCCCGAAGGCGGAACTCCCGAGCTAGAGAACTCCCCGAGCCACCAACGTGATTCCCGAAGAAAGGCGTCCGTACCAAAAGATGACCTCGCACAAAGGACCTCAGGAGTACGACATGAGCATTTAATGAGCATTTAAGGAGCCTCTGACAGGTCGCCCATACGCTGCCTGAAACGGCGGCCTGACGTGCCGAAGCCGTCCGGGTCTTGTCACGACTTGACTCGGTTCAAGGCTCAAGGAGCCTGCCACTGGCTACTTGTCCCCTACGTCCGAAGGTACAGAAAAGATCTGACCGAACACGTGTCATGATCTAAACGGGCCAGGCTTCCCTATAAATACACAGGAACACGTCCTGGCAAGGGATTGGACTCCTCTCTCCTGAAAAAACACAAACAGGCAAGACCGCAAAACTTCCTAAGTGTCCCCTTTTACCTTCTCAGGAAACTGACTTGGGCGTCGGAGGCTCCTCCCCGGAAAATCATCCCGGGGACCTCCTAACCCTTTTTTCGGAGTCTTTCAGGTACTTTCCCACCTGGGGAACCTCTCCGTCAGACGTTCTCCCTCCTCGGAAGCTCCCTCGGAATTCACCATGTCGCAAGACGAAGATGCTGAAGGGCATCATTTGGCGCCGTCTGTGGGAAACCACCCTCAGGTTGCCGTCGTTGAAACTCGGCGTTCTAAGGACAAGGGACTTCCGAGGTCCCCGTCCGCGCCTGAAGTTCAACCGGCTACTGAGCAAACTCTTCCAGGGACTTCCTTGCCTGAGGAAGAACGTCCTCTGGTCATCACCATGAGTTTTCTGCGCGACTTCCAGCGTTCTGTTGTGGCCGAAATGGCACAGCAGATAGACAGAAGGTGGCCACAACAAACTCAGGCCCAGAGGCCTCCTTCGCCAGCGCGCCCTCGAGAGAGAAGTTCTAAATCAGCTCATCGTACTTCGGGAAGTGGAGACCCACGAGAGGAATCTTCAACAGAAAACACGCCCCTCGGGGCACGGCTTGCGGGACAGACGGAGTCCAAGCGACCCAAAACCCCGCGCCGAAGGAGCTCGTCACCTGAGGCGAGGTCCCCATCCCCTCAGCGCCGAACTCACTCCCCGAAGAGATGCCGACGATCCCCTTTCCCCGAAGAAGAGCCCAGCGCCACACTCCTTATGGAGAAAATATTGGCGAGGTTGGAAAGGGTGGAAAAACAGGTAGCCCGCAGACCTGTCTGGGCCAGACTATCTGAAACTTTCTGTGGCGATGAGTCACCGTTCACCCGAACAATAGTCGAGGCAGCCATGCCCAGTGATTTCCGGGTACCTCGGCTAGAAACGTACGATGGCCGAACAGATCCACAGGCCCATCTGACGAAGTACAAACGGAGCATGGTGTTGCACGGGGCTGACGATGCCACTCTATGCAAATGTTTCGAGGTCACCCTTGCCGGCCCTGCTACAGCATGGTATAACTCTCTGGCCCCAGGAACCATCAGAGAGTTCCAGGAGCTGTCCACTGCCTTCACCCAGCAGTTTATTGGAAGTCGTCCTACGGCGAAGATGCCGGTGCAGATGTTCGACATAGCACAGAGGAACGGGGAAACCATCCGTGACTATGTCGAAAGATTTAACCGAGAGGCCCTAAGTGTTCCAGACTTTCGGCCAGAAATACGCATCCTCGCCATGATACGGGGCCTTCGGAGGGACTCGCAGCTATTTTACGAGTTTTCCAAAGACCCCCCAGACACGCTCGGTGAATTTTTCCGAAGAGCCGAGCAGCATATGACAGCCGAAGAGCTAAGAATGGAGGGGCCAAAGAACGATCATTCCCGTCCCGAAGGATCAAGCCAGCAAGCCAAGTATCCGACAGAGCAAACAGGACGACCTCGGAGGTTCAGGGGAAGGAAGCCTCCTCCGAACTTTACACCCCTGAACACCACAAGGACCAACATCCTCATGACAATGGAGAAACAGGGGTCCCAGATTCAGCGACCGAAGGCGATGACCGCTGACAACAAAAAGAATATGAAGAAGTTCTGTCAGTTTCATCGCGACCACGGTCACGACACCGAAGACTGCTTCCAGTTGAAGAAGTATATCGAGTCGCTGATTAAGCAAGGCCAACTGCGGCGCTATCTGCGAATGCCTTCGCCGAAGGCAAGAAGAGAGGAGGAAGGAAAGGCTGATGAAGATGAGTATGACTCCGACAGAAGGAGGAACCGAAGTCCAAAAAGGCGCCTCCCACCTTCGGCGGGGGTAATACAAACCATCACCACTGGACTGCCATCCTCGGGGAGAAAGAGGAAAGCTAGGGAAATAGCAACGATGGAGTACCAAAGCCCATCGAAAAAACTCACCCGAAGAGATGGTTCCTCCGTCATTTTCCCTCATGACGACCCATTGTTGGTCATGGCAAGAATAGGAAATTGGGACGTCAAAAGGGTATTGCTTGACGATGGATCAAACGCCGACGTCCTATTCTCGCATCTGCTCCCAAGCTTGGGAATATCCAGCATCGACCTCAAGCCTGTTACTTCACCAACCTTTGGAATAGGACCCTCAGAGCTGCCCGTCCTCGGCTGGATCGACCTTCCCCTGATGATGAGAGGGAGTTCGATCAACGGAAAAGGAGAAATTTTTGCCTCCACAATGACGAGGTTCATTGTCATGGATGTCCCTTCGTCGTACAACGCCATCCTTGGAAGGCAAACACAAGGGAATTTGCACATTCGCCCAGATGTGAAGTACTTAACAGTCACCTTCGCCACCAAGGACGGAGACGCCGAAATTTTCATCGACCAAGCCGAGGTCAGGAAGGTGTTTGTCAAAGCCCGAAAGGCCCCAGCAGCCAACTTCGCACAAACCTTAGCAGGAGGGACACTACCGACCGAAGAACCAAAAACGGGCGGGGCGGAAAAGTTTGCAGAAGTAGAAACGGAAGAAGTAGAACTTGTCCCCGGCCAAAATACCCGAATAGGGAAAAACTTGGCCGAAGGTGACAAGAAAAACCTTGTATCCTTTCTACTGATGAATAAAGGACTGTTCGCCTACTCGCCAAAGGATATGCCAGGGGTAGACCCTCGCATAATACAACATAGCCTTAAAGTAAGTCCGGAAGCAAAACCTGTCCGGCAAAAGAAGCGAGGCATCTCGGTCCACAAAAGTAAATTCGTCAAAACCGAAGTACAGCGCTTGATGGACGCAAATGTAATTAGGGAGGTCAAGTACCCCGAATGGCTAAGCAATGTGGTTATTGCTACAAAAGAAGGGAGTAGTAAGCTCCGGATGTGCATCGACTTCAGAAACTTGAACGATGCCTGCCCAAAAGATTCCTATCCTCTCCCACCGATAGACCAGTTGGTCGACTCAACTGCCGAATATGGGCTCCTAAGCTTCCTCGACGCCTTCAGTGGGTATCATCAAATAAGGATGGATCCCGAAGATGAAGAAAAAACTGCGTTCATCACCGAAGGTGGAACATATTGTTACACTAGGATGCCCTTCGGGCTCAAAAATGCAGGAGCCACCTACCAAAGGCTGATGAGCAAAGTCTTTCATGACCAAATAGGGAGGAACATGGAAGTCTACGTTGATGACATGATAGTCAAAAGTAAGATGCCTAAAGACCATGTCACAGACCTAGAGGAAACCTTCCAGCAACTCAGAATATTCAGAATTCGACTTAACCCCGAAAAATGCGTCTTCGGCGTGACCTCGGGAAAATTTCTGGGCTACATGGTATCAGAAAGGGGCATTGATGCTAACCCAGAAAAAATTAAGGCTCTGCTCGAATTCTGAACTCCTGTCACAGTGAAAGACGTGCAGAGACTCACTGGAAGGATAACCTCTCTTAGCAGGTTCATCTCCAGGTACGGAGATCGGTGTCGGGCATTCTTCAAAGTCCTTACTAAGGCAGCAAAAAGAGAAAATGACCTCGGGGATGGTAACCATTCTTGGAATGAGGATTGCCAAAAAGCCTGGGAAGAACTTAAAATCTATTTGTCTCAACTGCCTACTCTGCGACAACCTCGCGAAGGAGAGCCCCTCATCCTGTACCTCGCTGTTTCAAAAAAAGCAGTGAGCTCGGTCCTTGTGAAAGAGGAAGGGTCGAGACAATGGCCAGTTTATTACGTAAGCAAATCCCTGCACGGCACCGAGGTCAGGTATCCATTACTCCAAAAAGCCATATATGCCTTGGTGCTGCCAGGAAGAAGATTGCGGCCATACTTTCAGGCTCACCCCATCATCGTCCGAAGTAGTCTGCCTCTACGGGATGTTATGAAAAAAGTTGATCATTCGGGAAGACTTTCCAAATGGTGTATAGAGCTTGGCGAACTCGACATTGTTTATGAACCTCGGAAAGCCATAAAAGCTCAAGCACTGGCTGACTTCATCGCCGAAGTACCTACCACCGAAGATAGCCACCCGGATCCTGGCGAAGGTGAGCCATAATGGACGCTGCATGTGGATGGAGCCTCAGGTTCTGAACACCAAGGAGCCGGGGTGATCATCAGAGGACCCGAAGGTCTAGAGGTGATAAAGGCCATCAAGTTCAGTTTCAACGCCACCAATAATGTGGCTGAGTATGAAGCTCTGATAGCAGGGTTGCGCCTAGCCAGAAAAATTGGAATAAGAAACTTGAAGGCTCACAATGACTCCCAGCTGGTAGTTTGGCAAACGGCAGGGGACTACGGCGCGAAAAACCCAATTTTGGCAAAATACCACGAACTGGTGACGAAGCTCATTCGAGAGTTCGACACCATACGCATCGAAAATGTACCTCATCGGGAAAACACCGAAGCAGATTGCCTGGCAAAGGCAAAAACATACACCGAGGTACTAAACCACCCGAGCATTGAAGTACTGAGCATAGTAACTTCGAAAAAGGGCTGGAAAGATCCAATAAAGAGGTATCTTGCGGACAACGCGCTCCCCGAAGACCCCATCGAAGCCGCAAAAGTGCGAAGACGCTCTGGGCGATTCTTCCTAATAGGCGAAGAACTGTATCGGCAGGGATATGCAAATCCTTTACAGAGGTGTGTTGGCGAAGAGGATACTGAAATGATCCTCGAAGAAGTCCACGAAGGCGCTTGTGGTTCACATATTGGAACTGACGCCCTCGCCGCAGTGGTACTTCACCAAGGATATTTTTTGCCTACCCTAAGAAAGGATGCCCGACAGTTCGTCCGAAAATGTGACAGCTGCCAAAAACACGCAAAAATCCAGAGGACACCCTCGGAAATGGTGACTTCGGCTGACTATCCCTGGCCCTTCATAGTTTGGGGCATAGACCTCATTAGGCTGCTCCCAACAGCCCCCGGAGGCGTGAAATTCTGCGTAGTCGCAGTAGACTACTTCTCTAAATGGGTCGAGGCAGAACCATTAGCAACTATCTCAGCTAAAGAAGTGCAGAAGTTCGTATGGAAGAACATTGTATGCAGGTTTGGCATACCGAGGATACTCGTAGCCGACAATGGATCCCAGTTTATAGACAAAGGGTTCCAGGACTTTGTCAACAACCTCGGAATAAAGATGCACTTCGCCCCAGTAGCCCATCCTCAAAGCAATGGCCAAGTAGAGGTATCTAATAGGACCATAAAAGATGGTCTGAAAAAGAGGCTGGGGGAAGCAAAAGGGAAATGGCCAGGCGAACTCCAGAGTGTACTGTGGAGCTACCGAACAACACCCCGAAGAGCCACAGGGGAAACTCCTTTTTCACTCATCTTCGGTACAGAGGCCATCATCCCAATCGAGGTAGTGCAACCATCAATTCGAGTGCAAGTTTTTGATGAAAGTGGGAATGATCTCAGCCTGAGAACCAAGCTCGACCTCATCGGCGAACATAGAGAAATAGCCGAACTAAGAAGAAAAGCTTTTCAGCAAAGAGTGGCCGCGGCTATAAACTTGCGCGCCAGGCCAAAAGGAATAAAGAGAGGAGACCTCGTTCTCCGAAAGAATGAATTCGCACCTCGAAAGCCATCCCACGGAGTACTTCGCGCTAACTGGGAAGGCCCTTACCTGGTTCTTGCCGAAGTACGAAAAGGGGTCTACAAGCTCGGCGATTCCGAAGGCGTAGAATTAAAAAATACGTGGCATTCAGACGCCTTGAGAAAATTCTATGCTTAGAATCTCGGCGAAGAAGACCGTGCTGTACAAAGAAAGAAAAATTTTCTCTAAAGCATAAAAAGTTTCTTAGCCAAAAAGTCCTAAGCATGAGTGGTGCGAATTCCGCAAAGGTGGCCGGCTAAAATAAGCGAAGGTATTATTTTCCGAAGTCTCTTGAGCAAACGTGTTCGGGACAACAGAGAAAATCTGGCGAAAGACTTAGCCAAAATTTTTGGGCATAAGTTGAACAAATCAGGATTTCCCGAAAGAGGTCACCATGATAAGCACAGACAAAGTTTCTCGAAGTCTCTTGAGCGAATAAAGTTCGGGGCAAAGGGAAACAAAGAATCTCATGAAAAGATTTAGCCAAATTTTCAAGGTCTTTATTGAGATAAGTGTGCTTACAAAAAAGATAGCCAGAAGAAGATGATAGCCGAAGGACTATCGCCTCTCCTAGAACGCACCTCCTATCAAAAGCATGCTTGGGAAGCCTGGCACCATCCGAGGGAGGCACTAGTACTGACCTCGGACTAGGCGAATTCCAGTGCCTCGAACTCGGGATTTAGCCTAGTACCCCAGAGAGCTCCAAAGGTGCAGACAGCCCCCTCGGGGGATTAAACGGATCGCCTTCGGGATAGAAGAACCAGCTACCGCAAGCAAGAGAGGATTTTCCGAAGGCGGAACCTGTGAGCTAGGCAGCGCCCCGAACGGCGAACATAACTCCCGAAGAAGGGTGTTCGTCCCAGAGAACGACCTCGCCCAAAGGACATCGGGAGTACGGCAAGAGCATTTAAGGAGCCTCTGACACATCGCCCACAGACGCACCATGTCACCTCAAACGACGCTCTGACACGCCGACGCCGCCCAGGCCTTGTCACAACCTGTCTCGGACCAAGGCTCGAGGGAGCCTACAAACAGCTACTTGTCCCCTGTGTCCAAAGGTACACAGCAGATCTGACCGAACACGTGTCATGATCTGAACGGGCCAGACACTTCTATAAATACCAAAGAGCAGCCCCTTGCAAACGGTTGGTCAGTCAGTTGAGAGGATACGAACAGGCAAGGCCACTAAACCCTTGAGTGCTCTCTTTCCTTCACCTCTCAGAAAACTAACTTGGGCGTCGGAGGCTCCTCCCCGGAAAAACATCCTGGGGACCTCCTAACCTTTCCTTTTGGGCTCTTCAGGTACCACTCCCTGGGAAACCTCCACTCCGGGCGTTCTCCTCCTCAGGAAGTCCCTCCAGAAACCACCATGTCCTCCAGCGAAGATGTCTCCGGACATCATTTGGCGCCGTCTGTGGGAACCCACCCTCAGGTTGCCGTCGTTGAGACTCGGCGTTCTAAGGACAAAGGACTCCCGAAGTCCCCGTCCGCGCCTGAAGTCCAACCGGCTGCTGAGCAAACTCTTCCAGGGACTTCCACGCCCGAGGAAGAACGTCCTCTGGTCATAACCATGAGCTTCCTCCGTGACTTCCAACGCTCTGTTGTGGCTGAGATGACACAACAGATAGACAGAAGATGGCCACAACAAGCTCAAACCCAAAGGTCTCCTTCACCGGTACGCCCTCGGGAAAAGAGCCCCAAAGCAGTCCGCCGCAGTTCGGGGAGTGAAGACCCACGTGAGGAGTCTTTAACAGAAAATATGCCCCTCGGGGCACGCCTTCCAGGGCAAACGGGGCCCAACCAACCCAAAATTCGACGCCGAAGGAGCCCTTTGCCCGAGACGAGGTCACCCTCTCCCCGACGACGAAGCCATTCTCCGAAGAGGCGCCGTCAATCTCCTCCACCTGAGGAAGAACCTAGCGCCGCCGCCCTCATGGAGAAAATATTGGCAAGGCTGGACCGAGTCGAGAGGCAGGTGGCTCGCAAGCCAGTTTGGGCCAGACTGTCTGAGTCTTTTTGTGGGGATCAGTCTCCTTTCACCCGAGCTGTGGTCGAGGCAGCTATGCCAGGTGACTTCAGGGTACCTCGGCTAGAGACGTACGATGGTCGGACCGACCCACAGGCCCACCTGACGAAGTACAGACGCAGCATGATGATGCACGGTGCGAACGACGCCACCTTGTGCAAGTGCTTCGAGGTCACCCTCTCTGGGCCAGCAACCGCGTGGTACAACTCCTTGGCTCCAGGAATCATCGGAAAATTCCAGGAGTTATCAACAGCCTTCACCCAACAGTTCATCGGGAGTCGCCCGACGGCGAAGATGCCCGTTCAAATGTTCGACATAGCGCAAAGAAGCGGAGAAACTATACGCGACTATGTCGAGAGGTTCAACAGAGAGGCTTTAAGTGTTCCAGACTTTCGGCCCGAAATACGCATCCTCGCCATGACAAGGGGCCTTCGGAGGGATTCCCAACTCTTCTACGAATTCTCCAAGGACCCTCCAGACACACTGGGCGAATTCTACCGACGGGCCGAACAGCACATGACGGCCGAAGAACTAAGAATGGGCGGACCCAGGCCCGAGCACACCCGTGGCGAGGGGTCCAGCCAGCAGGCACGCTATCCGACCGACCAGCCACCCCGACCCCGGAGAATGCGAGGAAGGAAACCCCCGAACTTCACAGCGCTGAACACCACGAGGACCAACATCCTCATGACTCTGGAAAGGCAGGGAACACAAGTTCAGAGACCAAGGGCCATGACCGCTGAAAATAGAAAAAACATGAAGAAGTTCTGCCAATTTCATCGCGATCATGGCCACGACACTGAGGATTGCTTCCAGCTGAAGAAGTATATTGAATCGCTGATAAAACAAGGCCAACTTCGGCGGTACCTACGGTTGCCTTCCCCGAATGGGAGGAAAGAGGAGGAAGGAAAGGTAGAAGATGAGGACTACGACTCCGACAGGCGGAGAAACCGAAGTCCGAAGAGGCGCCCTCCACCCCCTGCGGGAGTCATACAAACAATCACGACGGGGCTCCCATCCTCGGAAAGGAAAAGGAAGGCCAGGGAAATAGCTGTCATGGACTATCAAAGTCCGGCGAAGAAGCTATCCCGAAAAGATGGTTCCACAGTCGTCTTCCCTCACGACGACCCACTCCTGATCATGGCAAGAATTGGAAACTGGGATGATCATGGCAAGAATTGGAAACTGGGATGTCAAAAGGGTATTGCTTGATGACGGATCAAACGCTGACGTCCTATTTTCACAACTGCTGCCGAGCTTGGGCATATCCATCAGTGATCTCAGGCCTGTCACTTCACCGACCTTCGGGGTAGGACCTTCCGAGTTACCCGTCCTCGGGTGGATCGACCTTCCATTAATGATGAGAGGGACTTCGGTCAAAGGACCAGCTGAGTTGTTTGCCTCGACAATGGCGAGGTTCATCGTCATGGATGTCCCCTCATCATACAACGCCATCCTTGGAAGGCAGACGCAGGGAAATCTGCACATTCGCCCTGACGTGAGACATTTGACTGTCACTTTCGCCACCAAGGAAGGAGACGCAGAAATCTTCATAGATCAGGGCGAAGTAAGAAAGGTGTTCGTCAAAGCCCGAAAAGCCCCAGCAAACAATTTCACACAAGCTGTAGAAGAAGGGGCTTCAAAGTCAAAAAATGGCGAGAAAGAAGATTCTGGCAAGGTAGAAATGGAAGAAGTGGAACTTATCCCAGGACGAAGTACCCGAATAGGGAAAAACTTGTCCGAAGGAGATAAGAAAAAACTTGTATCCTTTCTGGTAATGAATAAAGACCTGTTCGCCTACTCGCCGAAAGACATGCCGGGGGTAAATCCGCGCGTAATACAACATAGCCTCAAAGTAAGTCCGGAAGCAAAGCCTGTCCGGCAAAAGAAACGAGGCATCTCAGCCCATAAAAATGACTTCGTCAAAACCGAAGTCCAACGTTTATTGGAGGCAGATGTAATCAGGGAGGTCAAGTACCCCGAATGGCTAAGCAATGTGGTGATCGCCACAAAAGAAGGAAGCAACAAACTTCGGATGTGCATCGACTTCAGAAACCTGAACAATGCTTGCCCAAAAGATTCATATCCTCTCCCGCCAATAGATCAACTGGTAGATTCAACTGCCGAATACGGGCTCCTAAGTTTCCTAGACGCCTTCAGCGGCTACCATCAAATAAAGATGGACCCCTAAGACGAAGAAAAAACAGCCTTCATCACCGAGGGGGGGACATACTGTTACACCAGGATGCCTTTCGGGCTCAAAAACGCAGGAGCCACCTACCAGAGGTTGATGAGCAAGGTCTTTAATGACCAAATAGGGAGGAACATGGAAGTGTACGTAGATGACATGATAGTTAAAAGCAAGCTGCCTGTAGACCATGTCACAGACCTAAGGGAAACTTTTCACCAGCTCAGGACCTTCGGAATTCGCCTTAACCCTGAGAAGTGCACCTTCGGGGTAACTTCGGGAAAGTTCCTTGGGTACATGGTATCAGAAAGAGGCATTGATGCTAACCCAGAAAAAATTAAGGCTCTGTTGGAATTCCGAACTCCTGCCACAATAAAAGATGTGCAGAGACTTGCTGGAAGAATAACCTCCCTTAGCAGATTTATTTCCAGATATGGAGACCGGTGCCGAGCATTCTTCAAAGTCCTCACTAAGGCAGCAAAAAGGAAGGACGACCTCGAGAGTAATGATCGTGCTTGGAATGAAGACTGTCAAAAAGCCTGGGAAGAACTCAAAATCTACTTGGCTCGCCTGCCCACTTTGCGACAGCCCCGCGAAAGAGAACCTCTTGTCTTGTACCTCGCCGTCACAGAAAAGCAATAAGCTCAGTCCTTATGAAAGAGGAAAGGGTGAAGCAGTGGCCAGTCTACTATGTGAGCAAGTCCTTGCATGGCACTGAAATCAGATATCCTTTGTTACAGAAAGCTATATATGCCTTGGTCCTGGAAGGAAGAAGGCTACGACCATATTTTCAGGCTCACCCCATCATCGTCCGAAGTAGTTTACCCCTGCGGGACGTCATGAAGAAGGTTGACCATTCGGGAAGGCTCTCCAAATGGTGTATAGAGCTTGGCGAACACGACATCACTTATGAACCTCGGAAAGCCATAAAAGCTCAAGCCTTGGCAGATTTCATTGCCGAGGTCCCCATTACCGAGGACAGCCACCCAAGTCCCGACGAAATGAGCCAGAATGGGCCTTGTACGTTGATGGTGCCTCGGGCGCCGAGCACCAAGGAGCAGGGGTGATCATTAAAGGCCCCGAAGGCCTGGAAGTAATGAAGGCCATTAAGTTCAGCTTCAATGTCACCAACAATATGGCTGAATATGAAGCTCTCATAGCGGGCTTGCGCCTGGCCAGAAAAATTGGTGTCAGAAACTTGAAAGCCCATACGACCAGCTAGTAGTTCGGCAAACAGCAGGGGACTACGGGGCGAAGGACCCAACACTGGAAAAATACCATGAATTAGTAACGAAGCTTATTCGAGAATTCGACACCGTGCAAATCGAGAGCGTGCCTCGCAGACATAACGCTGAGGCAGATGAATTGGCAAAATCAAAAGCATATACTGAGGTGCTAAGCCAGCCGAGCATTACAGTGCTGAGCATAATGACTTCGGGAAGAAGCTGGAAAGACCCAATAAAAACATATCTCGAAACCAATACGCTCCTTGAAGACTCCAGTGAAGCAGCAAAAGTGCGGAGATGCTCCGGTCGTTTCTTTCTAATTGGAGAAGAGCTATATCGGCAGGGATATGCAAATCCGCTACAGAGGTGTGTTGGCGAAGAGGATATTGAAATAATCCTCCAAGAAGTTCACGAAGGCGCTTGTGGTTTGCACATCGGAACCGACGCCCTGGCAGCGGTGATACTTCGCCAAGGATACTTTTGGCCTACCCTGAGGAAAGACGCTAGACGGTTCGTCCAGAAATGTGGTAATTGCCAAAGACAAGCAAAAATCCATAGAACACCCTCGGAGCTGGTGACCTCGGCAAACTATCCCTGGCCCTTCGCCGTTTGGGGCATAGACCTTATCGGGCCGCTCCCGACAGCGCCTGGGGGCGTGAAGTTCTGCTTAGTCGCAGTAGACTATTTCTCTAAATGGGTCGAGGCAGAACCTTTGACGACTATCTCGGCAAGAGAAGTGCGCAAGTTCGTGTGGAAAAACATAGTATGCAGATTCGACATACCGAGGGTACTAGTGGCTGATAACGGATCCCAGTTCATAGACAAAGGGTTCCAAGAGTTTATCAGCAACCTCGGAACAAAGATGCACTTCGCCCCGGTAGCTCACCCCCAAAGCAATGGGCAGGTGGAAGTATCTAACAGGACCATAAAAGATGGACTAAAAAAGAGACTGGGAGAGGCAAAAGGAAAATGGCCAGGAGAACTCCAAAGCGTACTATGGAGTTACCGAACAACGCCCCGAAGGGCTACAGGGGAAACTCCTTTCTCACTCGTCTTCGGTACGGAGGCCATAATCCTAGTAGAGGTAGTGCAACCATCAATACGAGTGCAGGTATTTGATGAAAGTGGAAATGACCTCGGCTTAAGAACCAAGCTCGACCTCGTCGGCGAACATAGAGAAATAGCGGAACTAAGAAGGAAAGCTTTCCAGCAAAGAGTGGCCGCCGCTATAAACTTGCGAGCTAGGCCAAAAGGAATAAAAAAGGGTGATCTCGTTCTCCGAAAGGCGGAATTCGCACCCCGGAGGCCATCACACGGCGTACTTCGCGCGAATTGGGAGGGACCTTATCTGGTTCTTGCCGAAGTACGAAGAGGGGTGTACAAGCTCGGTGACGCCGAAGGCGTGGAATTAAAAAACCCTTGGCATTCAGATGCCTTGAAAAAGTTCTACGCTTAGAATCTTGACAAAAGGGTTTACGTTGTACAAAGTTAGAAAAATTTTTTCTAGCTACACGGGCTTCTAAAAGAAAGATTCTTGAACAAAGGATATACTAAAATTCCGCGAAGATGGTCGCCAGAATAAGCATGGGTGTGATTTCCTGAAGTCCCCCGAGCAAGCATGTTCGGGACAATAGGAAATGAAAAACCTTGCGAGAATTTCTAAATACAAAGGCTCACGGAGAACCGATCTAATCTTCCGAAGTCTCTTGAGCAAACGAGTTCGGGGCAAAAAGGAATGAACAATCTCACAAAAAAGACTTTGCCAAAATTCCTTACTGGAAAGAAAAAAAGTCTTTATTAAACAAATGAGATCGGTTTACAAAGAAGAAGAACTACCAAGAAAGAAAGAGTACAAGGAAGGAGAAAAAGAAGGCAGAAGGGGCCTGAGATAAATTAGGGATTCTCGGCGTCCCGGGAGCCACTAGCCCCTGCATCTTTTTCCGCCACCACCCGTGCCGGAAGAGTCTGAGGCAGGTTCAAGTGCTCGAGCTTGGACCAAGTCCACCGAGGTCCCTCAGGAATATTTCGGGCCTCCAGGAAAGAAAGGTCGAGATCTGGAAACCTCAAAAGAACTTGATGACGAACAAGGCAAAACCCGTCTTGAAAACCAACTTTGGTCATCTCGTCGGATTTCCTCTTCTCGACCCCAAGATCATTAAGCTCCCTCTCCAGGTCTTTGACCTTTTTCCTTAACGCCTTCACCTTCTTTTTCCTCGACTCATCCTTCCCCTTCTTCGAAGAATCGACCTCGGCTTGAAGTGCGGCTTTCTCGGCCTCCGCCTTCGCCAGAAGAGCCGCAGAATCCGACTTCTCCTTTTGAAGTGCCTCATTAACCGAAGTCAGCTCCGCCACTTTTCCACCGAGGTCAGAAATCTTCTGGGAGGAGTCATTTATAAGTTCTTCTTTTTCCTTCGCAAACTCCTCCCGAAGGGCAGCAATCTCTGACGCCGAAGTCTGGGCCAGCTGAGTGTTTCGAGCAAGCAGGTCCGCGCACTGTTTCTGGTATTGTTCTATAGTCTTTGAAGCGGCGGCCCGGTTGGAGTCATCATCCGGATGAGCCCCCGCAAGGGCCCTGAAAGAAGCTTCAGTAAGAACCCCCTTTGTAATCTCCTTGGCCATTCGCGGGCAATCTTCGTAGTACATGTCCATGTCCTCCCTAAAAGACCAAAATGGCTCATTCGGAATCTTCCCCTTCGGGATATGGGCATCTCGAAGGGCCCGCTTCCAGGCGTGCTCGGCAACCCAATCCGGAGGAAGAATCTCCTCTGCACGACAAAAAGCAGAAAAATTTTCAAACACAAGTAGCTGCCAAAAAATTCAAAAATTGAGTGTCTAAGGCACCAAACCTGGTGGCACTTCGGCAACGTCGTTGCCAGAATCCAGGGCCCCTTCAGAAGAAATCTCCTTCCCTTTCCTCTTGCGGCGAACTTCGGCAGAAGGGGCTTCCACCAAAGCGTCCAGAAGAGCCGCCGAATTAGGGCTTGAAGGACCAACATCTGCACCGACCTCGGTCAAAGGCGCAGCAACGGTTACCTCGGGCTCCTCGGCCACCTCCTCGAAAATCTCCGGCATAGGAGGGGGCACGGTCTTCTTCGATCGCTTGGCCACCGGAGGACCCCCGCCAGCCGCTTTCCGTCTTCGGGAGGCAGGCTTCTTTGTTTGTCCGCCCTTCTCAGCCTGCCCGACGAAAAGCGATCGGTAATAGGCAGCAGTATCGTCACCCATCTCTGAAAAAGAGAGAAAACATCAGCGTAAGTCTAAGATGAAATTAAAACAAGGGGACCAGGAGATGACTTACTTTCAAAAAAATCCGCATAAGTAATGTCCTTCTGAAGAAGTTTTACCAGCCAGGAGTCCTTCCCAGCAATGGCAGGAGCCGGCATCTCGAGGTCCGTTTCGTGCTCCTTTACCACCTTCAACTCCCGAAGGACTTCTTCGGTCATCAACTTCCAGTTAATTGGAAAGGGGTAAAGGGGGCGCGGTGGGACCTCGGAATCCCAGTCAGAGATCGCTCGGATGCGCTTGTCAAAGTCCGCAAAAATAGGTGTTAAATCGGGAGTTAATAGTATCTTCGGGTCAACGACATCCATCACGAGCTTTCACTGAGCCCACTTCGTCGGGACGTACGACCAGGCCTCCTCCTTCTTCATAAAGAAGAATTTCTGTTGCCACCCTCGCCAGCTGTCCTTGTTGGCAAAGGTGAACTTGTATTTTTTGCTCCCTGACCCCCGAGGTAGCATGAAATAGAAGCCACCCTTTGGGATCATGAAGAGCTTGTAGTACTGCAGAAAAATGACAAAGTGTGGCTCTATACCGAAGGCACCACACATACAAAGAAAAGCATTGAAATAGCAGTACGAGTTCGGCGAAAGTTGGTTTACAGCAATGCGATGGAAATCGTAGAAATCGCAAACCATCTTCGACGGAGGATACCGAAGTCTGGCCTTCAATTGGGCACGAAAAATAGTAACCTCGTCACTACGGTTTGAAAAGCTATATTGGTCCGAACGAGGCAACCTCGTAGTGACGTTGGAAGGACGGAAGAACTTCTTTTCCCATTTTTTAAGTTTTGCAGAAGTAGTGCAGCAGGGGTGAGAAAGAAGGGGTTCCCAGCTTTCGGGAATAGGCATGATTGGCAAAAAATCGAGTTCGGGAAAAGGCAAAAAGCTATTTCGAAGAAAAAATTTGGAAAAACAGAAGAAACTGGAAGCTAAAACCCACCAAACGTTTTGCCAAAATCTGGATTTGAGGACGCCATCGTGAAATGATTGCCGGAAAGCCACTCTGTCAAAAAGCACCGCCGTAAGAGAGCAGGAAAAACACTGCGGCAGTTGAGAGACAGAAGAGAGCAAAAGCGAGAGCAAAAGCAAAAGCAAAAGCAAAAGGGGGTTATGAAGGATTAAGGGTATATATAGACCGAGGAAGGGTAGGCGAATCGATGTCATAAGTGCTGTGCGAAGGCGAATCGTAGCCATAATTGCCCATTCTGCATAAAAAGACGCGCCCGCTGTAACCGATGTAACCCTCTCCAATGATGGCGTGCCACGTGTCAGCAACCACGCCAAATAAGGAACACGCTTTCTGACGAATAGCACGCCGCCCCAGACTGACACGCCTGGTCACGAGACGAGACGTTTCAGTGACTTACAAAGACTATAGAAAATAGGTTACCTCGGAGACACCAAGAGACAGTCTGTGCTACGTCTACGGACAGAAGGTGTATCTTCGGCACAGGTACCATGCATAAAGCCCCGAAGGGTACCCTCTAAAAGCTGACAAAAGCCAAAGTCCCTACTTCGGCTTCTAGGGGGGGCATGTGATATAGCCGAAGGACTATCGCCTCTCCTAGAACGTACCTCCTATCAAAAGCATGCTCGGGAAGCCTGGCACCATCCGAGGGAGGCACTAGTACTGACCTCGGACTAGGCAAATTCCAGTGCCTCGAACTTGGGATTTAGCCTAGTGCCCCGGAGAGCTCCAAAGGTGCAGACAGCCCCCTCGGGAGATCAAACGGATCGCCTTCGGGATAGAAGAACCA